>PVLD010011565.1:0-64615 GCA_004027595.1 Dinomys branickii
AATTTTTTACTCTCTTTAAAATAAAAAAATTAAAAAAAGAAAAGAAGAAATGTTATGTTTTAAAAAATTACCTATGAGACAGAGGAAAAACAGATGGTCACCTTCTCTGAATGTACCTTGTTTTACATACTTTAAAACAAAATTAAAGCTGTTATCAAAAAGACAAAAGATATCAAGTGCTGGCAAGGATGCGCAGAAAAGGAAACGTTATATATTGTAACTGGGAGTGTAAATTAGTACAGCCATTATGGAAGACAATACAGAGGTGCTTGAAAAAATTAGAAATCAAACTAACATATGATCCAGTGATTCCCAATACTGAGAGAGTATCCAGAGAATATGTAATTAAAGAAATATCCACACTTCCACATTCATTGTGGCACTGTGGACAATAGGCAAAATGTATGATCAACGTAAGTATCCACCAGTAAGTGAATGATTAAAGAAAATGGTACATATACACAATGTTATATTATTTGGCCATAAAGAAGGAAATCCTATCATTTGGGACAGAGCATTGGTCAGTTTTCCTGTTGCTAGGACAAAATACATCATGACACATGCAAAAGAGGAAACATTTTATTTTGGATCACAGTGTCAGAGGTTTCAGTCCACGGTCAGCGGGCACCAAAGGAGGCATATCATGGCAGAAAGGCGTGACTGAGGAAAGCTTCTCACTCCACGGTGACTGGGAAACAAAACACAGAGGAAGAATGCCAGCGAGAAAAGGACCAGGAACCATGTGACAGTTCATTTTAAAGCCAACTTGATTTGATCTCAAAGCCAACATTTAGAAAGTGATTGACTTCAGCCGATGTTAAGAAACCAACTCACTGAAACTAGTAAAAAAAAGAAAAAGTCACAGATCTGCATCTATCTGCCCTTCCTTATGCAAACTGTGCATCAGGATAATCAAATAGGAGCTATAAAGTATTCCAACAAATAAGCAAAGATGAAATGACAAAATTAGAATATCACAGAGCTACACCATGATCATCAAAGCTGCTAATGTTGCAAAAACAAAAAGGAGGGGGAGAAAACAGATACTATATCCATCTCTGAAAAAGACTGAATTCTTAGAACATTTTCCCCCAGTAATCTTTACTGAAATAGTTGTGGATATGACAGGATGTCTGTGTTTTCTTGAAAATAATCCAGGGATGGCACTGGGAAAATTGGGAAGCAGATAGAGATACAGATAGAAGAGAACTGGCCATGAATAATCCTTGTTTTTAGTGAGAAATGGATAAATGGAGTTCATTGTCCACTGTACTATTCACCCGTGTGTGTGTGTGTGTGTGTGTGTGTGTGTGTGTGTGTGCCTTTCTGTCTGTCTGTCTGAAATTGGCTAGAACTTTTTAAAATGGATTAGAGTTTGAAGCCAAACTACCTGGGTTTGAATACCAGTTTGGGTTCTTAAGAACAACTTCACTTCAGCCATATGAGAGCATGTTGTGTCATCCTGCTAACTCAGTTTTCCCATCTATAAAATAGGAGTAATACAAATAGTCACTACTTCAATGGGTTGTTATGAGAATGAAATGAAGCTATACATGTAAGATACCCAGATCAGTTCCTGGCATATGGTAAATACATGCTACATAGTGTAATGTTTAGGGTACATGAAACTGCTTGAAGCTCTGACAGCTTCTGGGCATTCAAGCCCATAACATTAGCTCATGAGAAGTTGTTATTCCTTCTTCTTATGGAGAAGCATAACAAACAACTGCCATCACCCACCCATAGCAGCTAAGCAGACTACGAACGCTGACTAGTCTTCTAATTCTCAGCATTTTGATATTTTTCCTGCTATTTCCCAAAAAGGAAAGCCTTCCAGTCACATCTTCATCCCACCTCCCAAAAGACAGCTCTCCTCTCTCAAGATCACTTCTAAGGGGTGGCTCCTAAGCACCCCCACAACCCCTCTACTGCCTCCTGTGCTAGTGTACGTTAACAGCAAACACAGTGGGCCAGGCTTCAAAGCCCAGGATTCTCATCTTGTCTCTGTATGGAATAGCTTGCTTGATCTTTTCAGAATTTAGATAACATGATGTTGACATTTTTGGAAATCCTGTCTGGAAATTCCCTTTAGAGACATTAGAAAATTATTTTGAACTCCCTTTGCTAATAGTAAATCTTCAGCCCTCCAGAGTAAAATGATACACACAGCCAAGATCATTTGAATTAGGTAGATAATAAAGCTGTCTTTGGTTTAAAACCAGATGTAACTATTAATGAAAGAGATTGAATTTATTTTAGGAAGTGTACCCTAGCTTTTAAAAACATTCTCACAGAAAGGCAATGGCAGAACTTTTAGACTAAAAGTAAAAAGCTTCTTTCTGTTTTGTTTCATTTTTTGGGTTTTTTGGTATGGGGAATCAAACTCAAGACCTTGTGCTTGCAGAGCAGGCACTTGTGCCACTGAGCTATATCCTCAGCCATAAATAACTTCTTTAAAAAGATATCCCCTTTAAAACAATTTTGGAGTATTTGTACTGAGTATTTATAAAGATATCCCCTTCAAAACAATTTTGGAGTATTCGTGCTAGTTTTTCTTTAACCTAAAATCAGTATTTTCAAATGTCACCTTGAGTAGAATCATAGTCTTCTCATTTACAAAGCACTTGAATGTGTGAGCTTTGCCCTTTGTACAGATATAATCATATAGATAAACTACAAATCAAAAATCATAAAAAGATTTGAATTAAATAGCTTAAAGAAATGGTTATGTTAGATCTAATATCTAGATCTAAAATGTCCAAGTCTCATGTGCTCAGAGGTGGGACTTGCTTAGAAAAGGTGGCTGTGAGAGGGGGGAGGGTGTGACTTAGAAAGTTATGTTTTGTCCTCCAGCCCCTCCTCTTCCTCTGTCCCTGGCTGCCATAGATTGAGCAGCTTCCTTCCTCCATGACCTTTTGCTATGTCATCTCCGCCCTGGAGCCAACCAACCATGGTCTGAACCCCTGGAAATCATGAGCCAGAATAAGCCTCCCCTCCTTTTAGTTGTAAGTGTTGGGTATTTTGTCCCTGCCACAGGAAAGTGACAATAAGGAAATTCAGAAGTATAGGTAGGAGCTAAGTCAGGTGTGTTTCACCCTGTATAAAACAGGACCCATAAAAATGTGTCTATCTTATTGAGTTGTTTTAAGGATTAAATAAAACTATGTAAAGTATTGAGACAAACTAGCTCATAATAAAAGCCATAAGAACTAGCTATTGGTAACCTTGTTAATACTTCACAGTTTCCAGTTCTCAGAAATTTAAATGTCTGTCTCTCATTTGGTTTCATTTTGCACTCATTCTGCTTATGACCAATATAAATGCATATCGCTGAACACACACACATTTTTCAGGAGCTGAAAGGCTCTTGAAATTTTCTCTATTTACTCAGGGCATTCTTATCTAGATGGATAAGCTTATATGAAAATAAACTGTTTCTACATAAGAGCTCCAACACACACACTAATTATGGGATTACTACATACTTTTGGTTTTTCAAGAAAATACCTATAAATATCTACTAATCAGAAAATATTTACTGAATGCCAACCACATCCAAGGCAACATATTAGGAACTGTGGAAATACAAGGAAGGCTCCAACTTTATACTCAAATTTGACAAATTGAAGAAATTTAATTTTCCAGTTGACAAAATGAGAAAAATTTGCATCTGAAGATGGATGACTATTTAAAGGCACACGTAGTAAGTACCAGGTTGGGAGGTGCAAACCAGTGGTAAACTTGGTAGAAGAACCAGGATGGGGAGTGAGCAGTCTCTGAGGACTAGGACATTTCACAAATCTTTTTGCTGGAAATGGCTCTGAGCCAAGGTTTAAGTGACAAGTAAAGGGAAAGGAATGAACAAAGGCAAAGGGGTCCCTTTAGTGGACGCTGGGACGTCTACACTGAGAAAAGCAGAGGGAAAAGTGGACAGAGACAGTGGGGAACGAACCGAGCAAGGTATAGACTGCCTTGAAGATCAACCCAAAGTAGTCAGCTGTACTCCAAGTTGCAGCGATGCTGGGGCCAGGGTGTAGTGTACACCAGGTAAACACTCCAGCCATGAGCTACACCCCCATCCTTATCTTACAAGGAATGCAAAGGGAATGGAGGTCTTCAAACAAAGCTTTGGTATAAGTGGTATTTTATGAAAATTTCTAATATAGCCTCCATATGGCTGAATTATCTGTAGATAGTCCCTTCCTTCACATTTTCAAGAATTATGTGGTCCATTTCCCTGTGTTTACAGTACCTCTGGTTCATATAATCCCTCAGATTTGAGTTCACCTTTCAAAACAGAAGATTGAGATAGCAGGCGTGTGATTTGCTGTAAAATAAATTCATCTTGTACTCAGACCATGTGGCCAAATACTCCTTACAAACTGTTTCCAGTAACTTCAAAGGCCTGAAATTTCCAAAAGAAAGACACATCCAACCTTTCTTCCTTTAAGAGAGATGTACAGGAATAGAGTATTGCTTTTTTCTTTTTCCCCACAGTAAAAATACTTTAATGGTTTTCCTGATTATATACATCAGGAAATTTATTATCATAAATTCAAATACACTAAAGTATAAAGAAAGAAATATAGCTGGAATCCCAACACCTCTGATACCACCACATTTAATATTTCAGAGACATCACTGCATAGGTGTATACACATTTTATAACTTTAATGATGGCAATATGTTGGTAATGTGAATATAGTGGTCATTTTGTTCTCAACTTTCCCTTTTCCACCTGACGATCTTTCTTTCTCACACCTAGCTTTACATGCTTCATGTATAACATTCATAATTTTATAGTCACAAACATATTAACCATAAACATATATTAGATTTTTACTGTCATTGTTAATTTACAAAAGTAGTACCCATTACGTGTATTTATTTGTCTGTACTGTATTTTGTTCACTAAATTATTCATCATGGCAATGCCTCCAAGCTAAGTGTCCCTTAAACCATTCTCTGCTATCCTGTGAAATAGTAACAACGGATATTGATTACCTATTATGTGCCAGCATTATTCCCAGATATGTTGCCTGAATTATTATTCACAAAAAGCTTATGAGACTGTTTTCACTACTGCCTTCATTTAATGGCTAAGAAAAAATAAGGCACAGGAGCTAAACTTATTTCCCAAAGCTGTTCATCATATATTCAACATAAGTCCAGGGATTAAAGCCCGCGCATCTGATAGTACACCACCTCCGTTAACCCCACCCCCTCACACGGGAAGGGTGGAGCTGCCAACCACTCACAGTCGTGGTCACTCGCTGTGAATCCACTCCTTTGCCACCGCAGTAATACTGTGATAAATATCCTTGGATACACATCCTCATTCTATGGGTGTTTTTATTGCTTTAATTCAACAAATACGTATGCCTACTCAGGGCCAGCGACTATTCTAGATGCATGTGTTCCAGTGGCAAAGGAGACCAGTGAGGTCCTCCTCTTCCCAGAGCTCACAGTCTGGTGTGAGAACACAATAAATGAATTGGTGAATCAACAAGTAAATGAACATATGAATAATTGAAAAACAGGAAATAACAGTCATTGCAAAAGAGTTAAAATAGGTAATGTGATAGCCAGTTGGTAGCAACTTTAGTTTTTACATGGTACAGATGCCCAGTTGTGAGATTGCTAGGTTGTAAGGTTATGTGTATTTTTAAATTTAATAATTATTGTTATTTTGCTTTCCAAAGACATAATTCTAATTTTCTGCCAAAGTATAGATTTTAAAACATAAGCGTTTCTTTTTTTTTTCTCTCTCTTTTTGGTACCAGGAATTGAACTTATGGCCTCATACTTACTAGGCAGGCGCTGTGCTGCTGAGCTGTATCCCTGACCCTACATTTCTTATCTTTCTTTTCTAACTTGCCAGGAAGACCTGAAAAGATTCTTCCATCTCAGCTAAATTCAACATAAATGTAAATCAGTTGTAAATCAGTTATATCATTTTGTATACTTCCATATGGATACACATATATGAAAAAACCAGCCGGGAAGCAAGTACAACAGGGTGAGCGAAGCACCAATGAGGAAAAACCTCGATGAACATTAGAAAGCAACCCATGAGAGGCTGAGGCATTTTCAGGAGTGGGAATCAAAAGAAAACCACTGAATCTACCACCCACGGCCCAAGGACTCACACATTCCCTTTCCTTGTATAGCCCTGCCTGTATATCACCAGTTCTTGGTAACTGTCATTATTCAGAAGACTCATAAATATGTAACAAGCATTTCATGGGAGAAAATGCAACTGAATAATTTCCAATCACCCTAAGCTACAGAAAGGAGGAGAGTGTCTTGCTGGCTCTCACCAGTCCCCCTCCCCGACCCCCACCCCTATCACCATTCTAAGGAGAAGCGGGACAGTCTTCAGACACCCTCTCTCCACAGAAGGCGTTGCCAAATCGGGGGGAACGCCAGCATCCACATCCAAACCTAACCTCGCACTTTCAAGGTCTGCGCACTTTATGTGTGCGGGAAAGCAGGGTTTTATTTTAACTGTGTTTCACAAGCAAAAGCAATGGAAAGAATTCCATGCCTAATCTTTTTTTTTTTCCTCCCTTGAAATTTGATCATATTCCTAACTTTAGTCATACTGCCTGGCTTCCTTTCCTTAACAGAGTGAAATTTATGTCCATGATTAGAGAATTGGCTTGGGAAAACCATTTGAGTTTTAAAAGTTATATGTTTTCACAATAATAGATATGGGAATCCTGGAAGAAAACTGGTATGTTTTGGATGTTAATGCAGACATTCTAATAGCTTGCTTTTTCAATCCACAGTTAGTAGGTAATGGTGGTCTTAAACTCACTGGAGGGAGAGTGGAAGGAAAAAATACTGAGCTGAAAGTTTTCACAAGGATAAATTTAAAATTATAACCAAGATGTATAGCTTGTTAGCTAAGATATCCAAGAGTTATTTGGAAAATAAAGAATAAAGTGATGCACTAAAAGAGTATTTTTCTGGAAATGCATCTGCAACATGTGTGACCCTTAAACCCTAGAATGCAGAGAGCAAAAAGTAATCAGATGAATAGGTTCATTCCATAATTCCATCCTATTTCTCAGTATATGAGGAAAACTCATTAGAACTGAAGTGGTGTGGTCAGACCTCGGCAGAAAGAAGATTACAAAATGGCCTTCCAAAATGGCTGAACCACTAACAGATCGAACCCTTTTTGTTGGAAGCTGACTGAGAATAGCAAGAACTCGCTCCTCAGAGCTGCATAAACCTGGGGATGATCCCTCTACCTAATCTTGCTGTATAATTTACAGCAAGCTTTTTAATATTTCTGAGCTTCTTTTGCAAAATAAAGTGTTTTCAGGGCTTCATTTCAAATAGCACTATGAGGATTCAAAGAGATAATACATGAAAAACAGAAGATATTTGTTATTTTAGTTCCTCCGTCCTACCTAGTTGTTATGCTGACTTTCAGATCATTAAATCGGAAAGAATGCAAATGAAAACCAAGAGGCAAGTATAGGGTAAAAAAGGAGAATTGCTTGGGAAGGGTCAGTACTGACTTGACCGAAGAATCTCGACTACAGGAGGAAGGAAACTGGTGGGGTGGTCCACGCCTGTAATCCCAGTACTAGCTGAGGAGGAAGATTGCAAGTTCAAATCCTGCCAGGACAACTCAGCAAAATCATGGCTCAAACTTTTAAGAGGGCTGGCGACATCTCTCAGCGGTCCGGCACCCCTGGGTTCAGTCTTCAGTACTGAAAGGAAGCAGAGTAGGAAGGTGAAGGAAAAGGAGAAAAGGAGTGGGGGGGGAGGAGGAAAGAAGGGAGGGAGGGAGGGAGGGAGGGGAGACAGGAAGGAAAGGAGGAAGAAAGGAAGAAAAAAAGGAGGGAGGGAGGAAAGAAAAAGAAAAAGGAGAGGAAGAAGGGGAAGAAGAAGAGGAAGACACTCCACGCATGCCTGAAAGAAAACCAAGAGCGGACACAACCCCTCCCTCCAGGGAGGAGCGCTTTGCGGTAGGAATATTGCCATCCGGACCCTTTTTCCTTTTTCCAGTGCTGGGGGCTGAACCCTGGGCCTCATCCATACTAATGAGAATGTGCTGTACCACTGAGCACCTCTCCTGTTCCTCCTAAGACTTTTCCTCTCTGAGCTTTTCTAATCAAGGCCCATCCATTCCCGTGTGTAGCTGCTGCCCGCAGTTTCATGATACTGTAAACGTCTTGCCATTGCTCGTCTCGATACTATTCATCTGAACACTGTAAGTCTGTGAAAGTCCTTATCCCAAAACAGCTTAGAAATATTCATGAGTTCCTACACTGTGACAGTCTAAGAAATGTTCAAGATACCTTAAGCGTAGCAAGAAAAAAACGAACATTAGAAGTTCATTTAAAAGTAACCCCCAGGACTGGGGATATAGTTCGGCGGTAGAACGCTTGCCTAGCAAGCTCAAGGCCCTGGGTTCCATCTCCAGCCTCACAAAATAAATGATAGGTCAATAAACAGACTCAACATATCTATACTATCTCCATAATAGGTATGAAAGCACATGTGAAAAGTCCAAGGGACTCCTCAGGCCTCTTAATAATGAAATTAAAAAATACAGGACTAAAAATTAAATGAAAGTTTTGCTCATTCAGAAGCTTCATTGTCTTGGGCCTTCACTTGTCGTTTGCACCCACTCCTCAGGTGAACTTGTTTACAAGTCCATTTTCACGGAAGAACCAAACGTTGGCAACGGGCCAGAGTTATGGCTGCACCTGTCAGGATGGGTGAGGAGCGACAGATCACGCTGAGGTGCAGATGCTGAGGCAGCTCGGCAGTTTATTCCTTTCATATGGTGCCAACTCCCACACTCAAGATGAATCTCAGACTCACTACGAAACTCCAGTGAATCCCTGTAACCCCAGCACTCTGAGAGACCAAGGCAGGAAGAGCACAAGTTCCAGTTCGGCCGAAGCAATTTAGCAACTTTGAGAGATCCTGTCTCAAATATTTTAAAATTTTTAAAAGGGTTAGGGATATAGTTCAGTGCAAAAGCCCTTAATTCAATCTCTAGTACAAAAAGGTAAATAAATAAGAGGGAGGAAAAAAAGGAGGGAGATGAGGGAGGAAGGGAGGAAAGGAAGAAGAGGGAGAGAGGGAAAGAGGGAAAAAGGGGGCGGGGAGAGAGGAAGAGGGAGGGAGGGAGGGAGGGACTTCAGAGCTTTGAGCCTCATGGAGATTACAGATCATTCACATCACGGACCTCTGGGATGCCTCACAAGCAGGTGGAACTGCCAGTGTTATTTCCCTAGATGCCAGAGGCCTAACATAAATACAGGAGACAGGAGGCAATTAATCATATCTCCCAATCACAAGCGCACAGAAGAATCAGCAGGCAGTAATACATGCTCTAAAACAATTTTAATATCAGCCTTTTTTGCAGATGTCTATCTTCTTTTGAATAGAAATGTGTAATAAATAATCAGATGTGTTGGGGAATTCGTGCTCTGCCTTGGGGGATCTTTTGCTGGTGACCAGTAAACTAATTTTATTCACAAATCTGAATGACTTAATTCATTTCCCCATAGTGTGCACTGTCAGTCACTTGACAACAAAAATGCTAAAATTCTCCTTTCTTTGGTCTCCATTTCTTTGAGACTTGCCTACTAAGTTAGCTAGGTACCTAGTCTTATGGACGATGTGTCCCAAGTTGTGTGTGTGTGTGTGTGTGTGTGTGTGTGTGTGTGTGTGTGTTTATTGTAGCTAAAGACAGCTGAGACATTTGAGACTTTTTAAACACTACAATACAAAAATAAATGACCAATTCAAACATGTACATTTTTTAAAAACCAAGTAAATAATGAAGGGAAAAAGTACACAAACCGTTATTTGTGTGATATAAATGCATAAAACCAACAAGTCTCTTGTCTTTTTAAAAACTTTTAATAAGTTTCTTTGGCATCACACAGATATATATTTAGACGATTTCAGACGAGACTGGGTGCGTTCAGGGTGGTATGGCCGTAGACTAGATGATTTCAAATAGCACAAATCCTAAAGTAAAAATACTTAACTACAATTTTATTCTAACATGGCTTTATGCTGGCATTTCTTAAACAAAGGCAGAAAAATTTCACTGTAGTAAATTTTCTGCTCCCCACTCCCACCCACACGCACAGCATCACCACCAGCAGCCCTGAATTGCTTTACCATGGCAGAATTACATTATAACGTTGAATTGCTCTAATTCAGTTTCCAGAATACAGAAAAAGTAGTGTACAGAGTTGGTCTTTTAAAGGCAAATTAGCAAATGAAAAGATGCGTGTTTAGGAGAACTAGGAAGCCTGCAAAGGAACTCCAGGGGGAAGGAAAGATACTGCCACAGGCTGTTTCCATGCCCTTTCAACTTTTGTGTGTCCCTGGGGGTTGCTTCCCTGTGTGTCAGGATATTTGAGGCAGACATGACTGCTGTAAAAGGTGATTGCAACTTGATGACAGGCCTAAAAAACCCAGCAGGTTCCAATGTGACACCTGCGACTTCTATTTTCTCTCCTCTGGGCTGAATGCCTCTTCAAACTGGGTCTTTCCTACCTCAGGAGTAACCCATCCAGGAAACATTTTCAGAACACAATTCCTTCTTGGGGCAGGTGAGTTGTAATCAAATCCATAAACCACCAGGAGTGTGAGACTCCCACCTGGCAGAAACTACACCTCATTTCCACCAAACACTTCCTTAAAGTGAGATTCAGATTCCTTCGCGATTATCATGTATCCAGTCCTCTGATGGCCCCAGAGAAGGAGATGGGGACGCAAAGATAAAATGGCAATTATATGATCCTGCCCCCCACGTTTTGGGAAGGGGTGTTCGGGGAAACGGGAAACTGTAGACAGGAATGTAACATCTAACTTCTCCATGTAGCTCTTTTTCTTCTTTAATCAAGCCCACATGTTTAACACCAGGGAACTCAATGTGGTGAGGGGAGAAGGATTATGAAAGTGTTCACTTTCATCCTACAGATATGAGAAAACAAGAGCATATTGTCATTACTCGACAACTTTATGGCTCCAAATAATGCTAACACGCAGTAAATTAGAGGAGGCTTCACTGGCCACATGCACCGGGCACCTCACATTGGCTCTGAGAAGGGACGCATGTGGGTCCACCCTGGGGCCAGACTACCCATGGCCCTGAATAGGGTCAAAAAGAAGGGGCTGAGGACAACAGAAGGTTGGGAGGCCTAAACTCAGAGCCAGCAAATGTTCTCCAGCCCCTGGTCCCTCAGTGACCTTCCTTCTCATGTTAGGAAATGACAGAAATCAGGAAATATTACTTGGACTTGCAGGCTTCTGTCCTGGCCTATCAAACCCAAAGAGAAGTCCCAGCAAATTACTGGAAACTGCACTTTGAACTTAGCCTTTGGCAAGGAGCCCAGTCAAACAGAAATGTAAAAGTTCCTTTCCTCTGCAGGGCCCCTGCACCAGGGTGTCCTTATAGACACTCCAGAGCTGATTGCAACAGGTTGGAATGAGGCCCTGAGCCAGGAAAACAAGCCCTGACCAGTATGATTTCCTACTGCCTGTGTTGTTTCTTAAAAAGGTTTTTTTTGGCTTGTTCTGCCCCATTTTGTTGGACTGGGTTACAGGCTCAGGTCCCATCGAGGAAATGACTGGCACCATTTTCACAAAATGCTTGTTTAATTCAAACACTATTCCCTCTCCCCCACCTTACAGTAAGCACGGTCATGTTGAGGGGCACAGCGGGAAGGGAATGGTCAGGCCAGTTGCTAAGCAAATTCTCAGAACTCTGAAGAATCGAGAAGTAATTAGCTTGTAAACTCTGCAGATATTTCTGCCTCTGACAAGGAAGACGATATTTCTCTGCCCACCAGACTTCACTACACAGAATTAAAATAAACCAACAACAGGGACTGTCATCGAATGAACAGCCGCAGCAGTGCCCGGCCCCATAACTGTTTCCTTCTGAAGAGGAAACAATCAAAACATTGGCCTCTTTCTAGTTCTGTTATATTTCTCTCTAAGAAAACTCAATTTGCACAAGCAAATAAACTGACTCATTATAAAACTAAGAGGTCAACAAGAGGCAGATAAAACTAAAGGTTAGACAGCTGGAGAAACAAGCTTGTCCCTCCCCCAGCAGCAACTGGGAGCTCCTGGAAGGAAGTGACAGATCCCCAGGGATCCTCCGGTCATCAACCTGGGAAGGGGAGGCGGGTGGAGAAGGAGAGAGAAGCTGGGCACATTCAACATCCTTTTTCTGTCAGATCCAACATTCCTTTCTCAAGTTTTAAAATGGATTCAACTCGCAGCCAAGCCTGGCCAGCAGTGACCCAAATCTCTCAGTGTGCAATTATTTTAACTGCTTTCTCACGATGGCTTCTTTTTCCTACAGCATTTGTATTGTTTCATACCCAAAGTGTGAACAGGGCAATGATCTACTCTCCTGATAATTTTATAAAAGAAAATTTCCAGAGCATACTTTTAAAGCCTTGCCTTTTCCCTAGAGATTTTACGTGGCTGGGGAAAATTGCTTATTCCATCTCTAAGTGCACAGCTTTCTCCCTTCCCTGCCTCCCCGACCTCCAACTGACCTAGTTCTGCAATAATCAACAGTCAATGAACACCACACAATTTAGAAAGAAAAATGCTACCAGGTCATCTCATTTAGGGCACTCTTGGCCAGCCCTGTCATAGTCTAAAGATGTTCCCAGAAGGTTTCTACTTTGATTGTTAATGCAGAACTCTGGTGCAGAATTTACCATTTGTTTCCCCTCCCTCCCTCCCTCCCTCCTAGGAGTTCTAGAAGTCATGTAAGAAAGAACAACAAACCCTAACTCCTAGGGATGTTGTTTTAGTAGGTGGCAAGTGTGAGTGGTCACTCTTGGCACCTAGGATTCCCTGGGGAATGGTTGCAAACACACTCTAGTTGGATGAGAGATCAGAGCTGGAAGGAGTTGCTGGGCGGCACGAGGGGAAAGCAGGCAACGCAGTATTGGGAACTGAGCCCGGCGGTCATGAGGGAGGAGAGCAATGCATCTTGGATTGTGAAAGCTAGAGAAGCTTCAGAAAGGCTGAAACAACAGCAGGAACACCACTTGGCCACCACCTTCCCTTAAAGAGGAATCAGGAAAGGAGAAGTAGAAAGGCACGGAAGGCAAACAGGGGACAATCCAGGAAATGGAAGGCTTCATTCTGAAGAGAACGGAAATACAGGAGTGCCTGCTAAGGGGCCCGAGATGCATTAGAATCCACTGACAAGCGGGGACACTGACAAGCCCCTGACTCTTTGGAAGACACAGGTTCTGCAAAGAAGCCCAAGTACATATCCCGGTCTCTTATTCAATGCACTGGAGGGTTTCTCCACAACGCCCATGCTCACTGGGTGAAATTCCGCAGTCTGAGATCACAACCTTTTGTCTTAATGTCTAACCTCCTGGCCATCTTTACTATTGACCTTGCTGTCTGTCCCCATCTCCCATCTATTTTGGGCCCATACTTCCATATTTTTATTGGAAGCATCTTTCCTGCATTTTTATGTTTGTCTTATGCTAATTATATTCAAGTGAAAGTATTCTAAACTCAGATTAATCCAAGCTTTGGTGAAAAAAGTGGTGTTGCTCAAACAATGTAAGTAGTTGGCCATGTAGACACATCCAGCTGAATCATCGGCATCTACACAGAACCAAAATCACCCTCTCTATGCTGATAATAGATTATTTATTTATAACTGTCCACTTCTCCAAAGTCTTACTCACAGTACTGACTCACAGCATGAACACAGGTTGTGCACCTCTGAGGCCCAAAAGCTAGGAGAGGTGGGATCACAAAGGCCCATATTTCCATGCAGAAATCCAAGCAGGCACTGAACTTAACTCACATTAGATCATGTGAAAGACTAGGGCCATGTGAGCAATGATAAGCGGGAGGAAAATTCAGAGTGATTTCTGACTAGACAAAACCTCTCCCATCCCCACCCGATCACTGGACCCTGATCACTGGCAATGGAAAAATAAACTGCGCCTACAAGGCATCTGTTAAACATTCTTACTTGTGTCAGCAGAAGGCAATATGAAGAGCCACAGAATAAAAATCAAAGGGATGGAAGTTCCAGGAATAACGTCTCAGATATCAAACATATAACGATAAGATTTCCAGAAAAAGAGAACAGAGAATATAACAGGGCAAAAATTCATCAAAGAAATAATGTGGGAACACAATGGTATGGCACATGCCTGTGATCCTAGCACTTTGAGAAGCTGAGGCAGAAAGATCATAAGTTCAAGTCCAGCCGGGACAAATTAGTGACTTACCAACACTTGTCTCAACATAAAAAATTTTCAAAGGGCTAAGGATGTACACCAGTGCAAAGGCCCTGAGCTCAAATCCCAGGACTATAGGAAAAAAATAAAAGAACATGAGAAAATTCCCCATGCCTGAAGGATCTGAGTGAGAGCCCAATGAGCAAGCACCATGCTAAATAAGATAAAAGATTTTCAGCAAGGCATCTCATTATCAAATGAAGAAAATCCTAAAAGCTTCTAGAAAGAGAACAAAAAGCCACAAAAAGATGACTAGTAATCAGAATTGCTCCTCAGCCTCCTCAGCAGCAACACCTCATCTGCAATGCTCTCACAGTTCTGAAGGAAAAGGCTATGCCACCTAGTCTTACATGTGTAGGGAGACTAATATGAGTATTATACATCACACACAGGGTGGGGCAACCACTCTCTCTTCTTTCACTGAGCGAGTCTTTTCTGAGGGCTTCACTTGGGATAATCAGACACAGGCTGTCTCCTTTAAGGAATGCTTTCAACTGAGGCGAGGCACACTAGAGGGTTTCTCCACAATGCTCATGTTCACTGGTTGAAATTCTGCAGTGTGAGCTCCTGGTTCTTTGTATTAATTTCTAACCTCTTGGCCACCTTTATGATTAACCCTGTTGTCTATCTCGCTCTCCATCTATTTTGGGCCCTTACTTCCATGTTTTATCAGAAACATCTTTCCTAGAGCCAGCGATCGTTCATATGCCTCTTGATGTATATTCCTCCTCAATACTTGGTCAGCCCTTACGTAGCCTCAAACAATGGGCCCAAGACAGCAACGATAAAGACAGGCAGAGTGAGGTTTGGATCAATGGGGAAATAAGGGAATCTGCTACTAAGAAATGCTTCTAGACTACAACTAAAGAATTTGGGACTTTTTCCATATTTCCACTCACCAGGGGTAAACACCATCAGAATTTTGGGTAAAAAAATTTAAAATTTTGAAATCGTGCATTTGCCTGGAACACTATCTTGAACATAACTCACAAGATCCTTAAGCCCAGTGGTGGGAAAGAACCTGCAGAAACCCTGTTAAGGCTGAAGAGTCCTCCCCTCCCCCGCCCCATCTGCCCACAATCACTTCAGTTCTGGTTTCCATTTGCTCCCATTAGACTGTAGTTTTTCATTTACTATAGACGAAGCCAACCCAGAGTTCTACTCATTCCCCACCTGAAGCAGAGATCCTAGCTGCCTCTCAATATCTATTCCCCCTTTTCTCTTAGTAACAGAACTCTGACTTTTAGACAGTCATACAGCTAGCCAGAATAAAGGCTCTATCATCCTAGACTCTGACCAAGGATATGTGTAAAAATCTGACTTGAGAGGGACAGCTGAGAAAACTGAGCTGAGAGACATGCCCCTTTTGCCAGCTCCTCTTCCTCCCCCCCCCAGCCTACAATGCTTGGCAGATGGAGTCTGGCAGCCATTGCAGACCAGTAGGTAACTGTGAGGATGAAAGCTTGCTTCACTGAAACAGAAAAGCAGAAAAACAAAAGAAACTAGGGTCTCTGATAACTGTATAGAGCTCATACCTGCTCTGAATTATCCACTCCAGAATCCTACATAAGGAAATAGCTTTTCTACATTATTCACAGCTGCATGCAAATGAAAACTGGTATTTTATTCTAAAATATCATGGGTGGCCCTCAAATTCTGATGAATCAAGGTCTGGACTCCTTGGTCCAACACCTAGGACAATGCTAAATGTAGGCTACACCTTCATTTCCTGATGCCTTCAAGTCCTTTCCTTCATTCAGTTTATAATACAACCAAATCAAATAGCTGTAATTTCCCCCGAAAGCACGGCCACCACTAACCGTGTCTAAGACATTATGGATCATGAGACTTGACAATGAATGGGACCTTGATAAATCTCTAGATCAGGGAACTTGGGCCGGGGATATAGCTCAGCTGCCCACATGTCTGCTTGGAAAGCACAAGATCCGGAGTTCGATTCCCAGTATCAGAAAAACAGTAGAGCAGGGGACTTAGCACAGTTTTTGTCAGGTATTACTCAGCTTTTCCACCACGAGGGCAAACGACTTGGATATCCACAATTTAAAGGGGTTTAGGTTGGCTTACATTTCAGGGGATTCAGTCCATGACCAGCACGTTCCAAGACAAAAACATGGTGGAGGGGCATGGCAGAATAAAGCTGCTCATTTTGTGGCAGCCAAGAAGTAGGGAGGGAAAGGATGAGCTGGAAGAAGATATAACCTCCAAAGACACCCCCCCCCCAGTGACACCTCTTTTCCAACCGGGTCTCATCTCCTAACAGCACATTCAGTTAGGAACTCATCACATTTAGTTAGGAACTCCACGACCCAATAACCCTTCTAAAAGCCCCATCTCTGAGCATAGGAGACATCTGAGGGGTATTTTAGATCTAAACTATAAGAGTCAGTGAATTGCCTTTTCTGGTTTTTAAAACATCTCACACACAAAACTCAATATGTAAATGACAAAAAGCAGAAGAGCTCTGATTTGTAAACCATCAGCCTGGCGCAAATTTGTATTTTTATTTCCTTAAATATGAGGAAAATGAAGTTCACAGGGGTTAAATTCAATGTGACTGGTCCAGGGCTGGTTATGACTGGTTAGAGTACAGTAGGCTCAAAGCTAAAATCCAGGCTTCCCAGCACCTTCTCCGTTCTTTCCATTATTCTTACCAATGAGTTATGCAAATACAGATGCTCAATAAAAGCAAAACTAACTAGCAAGTCTTCAGATATGCATATTTCTAGTTAAGAGAAGAGGAGCTTTTACTAAGGAAGGATTTCCAGGACTTGTCAACCCTCACAAACTACATTGACTGGGAATACAACATAAAGAGCAGTGCCTCAGGTTAATGCCTTTCAGTTTGGAATTTTCCAAATGGCAGAACACTTTGCATTCAGATCCATGCCCAAGGGTGCAGCTGTAATTAGCCCAGCATCCAGAGAAGTGAGATTATATACCAGGTCAAAGGATGTGTCTCCCCATGATACTCATAAAGTCCTATTGGCTGGTGTTGCACACCATTAAAAAATATCAAAATGTTGGCTCACCTGGGAAAACCACATTCTGTTAGGTTCTTTTGTCATCATGAGGGAGTTTTGTGACCCTGTGTGGCAAGTTGGGCTGAAGAGGCCTGTACCTCAGACCTGCCTGTGGGCCCTGGTGACACTCTGATGCTATATGTCTGCAGTTCAGGAGAGCAGCTGCCCTAAGCAGTAGAGAGAGAATGTACTACTTGAACATTAGAGGGAGGAAGACGAGTAAGAGATCATTGAGGCAAAATTCTGCTTTGTATACTTAACTGTTCTAAACGCGTTCTCTCTACTTTGAAAATAAAACCACAGAGGACAGGACAAGGTATACCCACAAGATTAAGGTTGCCTAGGGAGAAATAAACTGGAATGTGATTGTTGAGGGCAGAAAGACAGAAAAAGGAAAAGAAACAGACCTTATGCAGGGTCCATGAGGACAGTGATGGTTAAAAAAGGTCCCCCAGTGTGACCCTAGATGATGTCCCTGCTAGTCAGAGAAAGCAGGCAGAGCAGAATGAGAATGAAGAGGTCAGGCCCAAAGCCGAGGTCAGCTTCCCTGCGGTCTAGTGACCTGCAGCCACAGTCTAACTGCTGCACACTGTGACCTGGGCAAGAGATGTCTCTAAACCGCCTGTAAAATGGAGATAATACAGTGCCTACTTGATGAGGTGTTACGAGGTATAAAGCAAAGTACCACCGGGAGCCTGGCCCAGGGGAAATACTCCGTAAATGTTAGCTATTATCATGGCTCACACTCACGTCCTCATTCCATCATCTGCCCAGCTAGACCATAAATACCTTAGGAGCAGAGACCATGCCCTCCCCTCCCTTCCCCGCTGCACACAGAATTCATACAGATGCTTTACAAGTGTTGGTTGATTGATTAATGGGCACTGGAAGAGAAGGCCGAGCTCATTAGATTACATGTGACAGCATGTTCCTTCCTGTTCTGAAAGAAATCTCAAAAAAATAAATAAATAAATAAATAAATAAATAAATAAAAAAGAAAAAGAAATCTCTACCAGCCCTTACTTGGGGAAGAGCACGGCAAATCCCTGCGCCCGTTAAAGTATATCAAAGTGTGCCTTATTTTCCCTATTTCATAGGTCAAAGAAGGCTGTCACGCGCAGGCAAGGGACCGCAGCACGGACTGACGGAGGGGCAGGTGTCCGGCTGACCGGACCTGCAGGCGGCCCAGCCGGGTGAGCCCTCCCGGAAAGCCTCGTTGAGACTTGAGCGCTCTGCGCCCGCCCAGCGGCCCGGCGCGCTCCGCCCAGATCGCGCGCCTTTGTCTTGCAGCCCAGTTTACGCCGTAAAACTCCACGGCCAACAGTGCCTTTTCATTTGTGATGATCAAAGCGTTAGGTGTCGGATGCAGAAGCAAGCACCCTTTTCATGCGTGTGTTTTGTGGCCTGGGCTCACCTGTCCCCCCGTTTTCTGCACCCGGTTCGCGGGGCAGGGTCACGTGGCCACAGCGCAAGCCACCCCGCCCGTCTGGGGAATCGGGTTACTAGGAATGTGGGGCCACTTCTCTGAGTCTAGGTGGAGGCCGGAAGGACTGGGTGCTGAGAGAGAAGGACTGTGAGGAGAGGGGTGGAGAAACCAGAAACCCGGGAGGAGGAAAACAGGTTTCCTTTTTTAGGGCTCTGGTGCTGCCGGCACATGCAGTTGGGGGCGGGGCGGGGGACGCCAGGTACTTTTGTTTGTCTTGGGAGAGGAGGAAGGTGCCTTCCCCGACACACAAGTAAGTGTAAAATGCATACCTGAAGTTGTACCAGGTGAGGACCAAAGTCTTGGCAACCACACCATGTGGGGCCAATCAGAAGGGTCATTGTATAAGCGTGGCCCCTGAGATGGCTGCATAATAGTCGTATTATGGAACGCACACCTGGCTCTGCACAACCTGCGAGTGAAAATTGCTTTTATAGAACCATCGAGTGAGCAATAGGATGAAGGTCTTCCACTGTGTCAAAACAAGGTTGTGCACAATATACAATTCCAGTCACTGTGCAAGATCCTCCAGAGCTCCAGTGAGGCACAAGTACGCCTGCCAGTCATTTACCAAGCTCTGAGTCTTGTCAGTGGCACAGGAGTTTTTAAGACAAAGGGGAATATGTTTCACTCTGTTGGGGATATCCATCGCTCACAGGTGCCCAGACTACAGGCAGCGGTTGGAAGAACAGGTTGGAAGAGTTCATCCTTTAGGAAGCCAGACAGACACCTCTAGAGGGGCACGGGCACCTTCAAAATTAAACCTTAACTGGAAAAGGAAGAAAAATCAGATAATATCCTTTCTGCCATCCCCTAATACCTTGAGGAGTTCAAAGGTTTTCCAAGCCTGCGGCACTTGGCAATTACAATTACACAGTAAAATGCCTAAGGTTAATGAATAACCTCTAAAGGAAGTTACTTCACATAATGACAGCAATTTCTCTGAACTAAATGTTAATAATAAGGCCTGTAATACTATGAGAAGGAAATGGTGGCAACTGGCAAATGGAACTGTGTGTTGCTTGGTAACAAACCCTGAAGTATGAGCATTCTCTTTACCTGACGGGAAAGGGGTGGGAGGAAACGCTGCAGGGCAGCCGGCAGAGGCAGAAACACACGCAGCCTTGGGAAGCACACAGCTGTCCAGGAGCACCCAAGTACAAGCGCGAGTGGCGGATCTTGCCCTTAGCAAAGACAACGCGGAGGGAGGAGAATTCCCTACCGATTTCCTTTACAACCCAGTAAAGGAAATGGCGTCTAATCTGTAAGTAGACCGAAGGCAGTGCAATTCACATTGCCTGCTACAAATCGATGCTAAACAAATAGAACATTTCAGCAAGATCCACGTAACACCTAAAGCTTTTCCCTGCCCCTTCTTCACTGCTATTTATTCCAGCAGAGACAGATGCTTTGAACCTCCTGTTTGTTTGCTCTCTTGGAGTAACTGTGGCATTTGAGAGATGAATTAGAAAGGGAACGCCATTAAGACAACCTGAGAGGGCACTGTTTCCTGCAGAGGAAATCTTTACACATTTGAACTGCAGGCTGTATTTAGTCAGGTAATTATTGGCAGCCTGAATAGAAAGATCCTAGAGACAGCGTCTCCCAGCCAGGTCATGGATCAATAGGAAATGGCCCACAACAAGGTCATTATTACTCAAACCATTACAGGAGCATAATAAAGGAAAAGCTGAGATAAGGCTGAGAGTTTGTAAATCTCCATTTGTTTCAGGGCAGTAGAGCTCAATTCTACCAGAATATCTATAACACTTAATAGCTTTTTAAAAAATGCACATTCTGACCAGTGTAATTGCCCATGCCTGTAACCCCAGCACTTGAGAAGCCTGAGGAAGGAGGATCTCAAGTTTGAGCCCAGCCTGAGCAATTTACCACATGGGCAAGACCCAGTCTCAAAAAGTAAAGAAGCAGAGGGTGATTCAGTGCAAATATCCCACAATATCTCAAAAAAAGCAAATCCCTGGAACCTCACTTCTGGATGCTAACAAGGGTCCAGGATAAGTCCCTTGCTGTGTTCTGAATATCAGCCAAGTGTGGGAATCACTGCTGTGAACTATGTGAGTGGTTTTTGAGTTTACCAGACATAGAAAATGTGAAATGTTTTTTGCACCTCAAACAATATATTTCCTTTTTTTCTCTAAAAGAAATAGATCTACACATTTAAAAAAATAAACTATACCGTACATATATTATATTCTTATGTTTTTTTCTATTAAGAGGATATTAAAACTGGATATAATAACAAAAACAACTGAGTTTCTGGCTGTACTGTCACTCAATTGCAGGCTATTTACTTTTATTTTAGCATCTCCCTAAGTAGTCAGATAAACTTATTTGCCATAAAAGCCTTGAAAGACATGAGCCTTGCAAGCTCTATGCAAATCCATAAAATGGCAAAGTTTGTCCCTTAATCTTAGTCACTTTTTCTTGGAGGTTTTTCATTTTTATTGAGTCAGCCAGTGGTATTAAAAGCCATTGGTAGACTTCTTCCTCCCAGTTTTCCCTTCACTACATATTCTGTCTGACTTTCCAACTTTGATTTTTATCTAGAAATGCTTCTTCTTTACTTTCTTTCTTTTTCTTTTGTACCAGGAATTGAATTCAGGACCTTGCACTTGCCAGGCAGGCACTTGTGCCACTGAGCTATATCACCAGCCCTTCAACTTTGATTTTTAAAATAATAAGAACCCTGTATTATTTAGCTATGAGTCTTGGTGGACTACTAGTATGGCCAGGTGACACAAACAGATCTTTACAAGTGATGGCCTGTGTGGGGCTGGGAATGTGAGGCCTTGATTCAAAGGAATAACTCTTGGATAGCAAGCTTATGTTTGGGGTGGATTGGGCTTCTGGCCCTAAAAAAATCTTATTCTTGAACTAAGTCCAGAATTCTTAGGATCTCTGCCTTTACTATGCGTGACACTAGGAATTACATATTTTTTAAAAGTATTGGTACATGTTTGCAATACATAATGATTACATTCCTCATGGGGAGTGGGTATATGTACATAACACAGCTTAATTGTTAACAAGATATTTTAACTATATCTACATAAATGAAAAGTCATTTAATAATCAAAAGAAACACCATCAAACTAATTAAGATTGAACTTTTTCAGAATAAATGGGTCACTTGAGCTGCCAGAAATGAGTGCCTCTCAACTAGAACTAGTGATGTAACAAAAGCCACCTCCACTTCATCCATTGACCACACAGAGCACTAACATACAGCCTGAGAAGCCAGAAGCAGGTTTGCCCCCAACCCCAAATCCTAGTTGATGGGAAGGTTCTTTCAAAGAGATCATCACCTACTCTGAGAGTAGGAGAGACCTCTACACGCCTCACTATGGTACTGATGACTCTCTTGATGTTCAGACTGACCCTCCTCATCCTCAGTCCTTCACCTAGAGACACAGAACACCATAAATATCACATCAAAATCCTGATTCACCAACCTACTTGAGCTGAAATTGCCCAACATAGCTGACAGCTAAAAAGAGCTTTGACCCTCACATCTCACCGTTCAAATGTGAGCTTTGTAGAATGCAACAAGTCAGGCATAGAAAAGCTGCCCTTTCCTATAACACACCTGGCCATCGCCCAAAAGGCCCCTGTGTCTTCAAAGGGCCTGTGTGGGACTCTAGTGACATCTTAGTATGATGGCTGCTACAGCATTGGCCAGTCAGGTCCCCCAAGTTGGAATACAGACTCAGCGAAGGCAGGAAGTGAGTTTTACTCTTCCTCATTTTCCAGGCTTGAGCAGAGTACTCAGTACATTAAAAGGTTAGAATCTTGATGACTATGAAATGGATAAAGATTGTGAAGTAAAGCCAGAGCTGCAAAGTAAACTAGTTAAAAAAAAAAAAAAACAGATTTTTATTCAGGACTATGTTGTTCATGACAGCAGTAGGGGGAAAGATACTTCAGTGTAAAACTAGGCTCAATTTATAATTCATCACAGGCAAATGGGAATTTATAGCCAAGGAGCAGAGTGGATGTTGGTGGATAAAGAAATTATGTACAGAAAATATCAGGGGTGAGATTGGGGGGAATCTAACTAAACTAACTTAACTGGCCAGGTCAGGGGGATCAGACCTCACCTGAATGATGGTAGAGGATAATGAACCCAATTAGATAGTAAGGACGATCAGATATGCAAGATGAGGAATTATTACTAAACTGATGAAGCAGGGTTCTCAATAAGATTAGATTGCATGGTTTGAATGTGTTCTCCCAAATTCATATGTCAGAAACCTAATCCCTAAATTTGTACAATGGTATTTGAAGATGGAGCCTTGGGGAGGGAATTAGGACTATATGTGATGGTGAAGGGTAACACTAGTGGTCTTATATGATGAAAAGGAGAAACCCAACCTAGCACCATGCTCTGGGACAACATGTAATGCCCTCTACCAGCAATGACAAGGCAAGCAGGCCTTCAACAGGTGCTGCTTACATGCCCCCGAACCTGCCAGCTCTGGAACCGAAAGCCAAGTAACTTTATATTCTTAATGAACTTCCTAGTCTCAGGCATTTTGTGATAGCATCAGAAAAGAAAATAAGACAATAATGGAGTATATAGATGAGCCTAGGAGAAAGTTCAGAGATCTGACTAAAATTTGCTCAAGCAAAGAATCTTTGCCAAGATGTGCTGGTATTGGTTGCTTGCTTTTTCCTTCTTCTTCTTGTCAGTACTTGGAGAATACTTTTTTTTTTTTAGTACTGTGGATTGAATCCAGGGCCCTTGGATTGAGCTACATTTACAGCCCTTTTTCAGTTTTTATTTTAAGAAAGGATTATGTTAAACTACTAAATTGCCCAGGCTGAGCTCAAACTTGCAATCTTCCTGCCGCAGTATCTGGGGTTACAGGCATGTGCCACCACATATGGATTACTGGTTGCTTTCTCTGTGTAAACTACTATCTTCTTTTTCTTTTGAAACGATAGTGTGCTTCATGATGCATTTAGACACTGATACCTTACTATGAATTGTTACAGCTGCTGATTCTTTTCCAGATTAGAAACTCTGGTGGATTTTGAAAATATGGGCAAAGGAGAACACAAAAATCAGAATAGAGAGTAATGAGGGGAGAACTTTTTATTCCACTCTGGCTGTAGGTTGATACTGAACAATCCCAATTCCTTCCCACCCAAAGGAAGAGGTGGTTGTGGTAATTTGGTTGAAATAAGTTTGTCCCATAATCTACCACTAGAATCCTGAAGACACAGTGTACCCCTAACAGAGACCTAAAGTGGAGAGTGACAGTTTTCTTGGTAGATTGCTCATTTTATACAAAAATGTAGCTCTCAAACCTATGTCAATCCTAGTCCTACCTATAACAGATTCACAGAGAAAGTAAGGGTGAGACAGGCAAAGGCTGGAGATCTGATCATGGGAAGGGACTGCTGAGAATTAGAGACTACATCTGCAAAGCAGCTGACACACTGGCATGTAACAATGGTGGAAATGATACACTCATCATGTGCTTCATAGGTCTCACGAAGTGGAACAGAACCAGACCTAGCGGTACATGTCTGTAACCTCAGCACTCCGGGAGAGCGAGGCAGAAGGGTGGCAATTTTGAGCTCAGCTGGGTATCATGGTGATTTAGTGACTCTGCCTCAAAAAAGTAAAACTGTCCTACGATTGTAGCTCAGGCCCTGGGTTCATTCCCCTGTACTATAAGAAGAAGAGGAAGAGGAGAAAAGAAAAGGCAAGGCAAAAAGTGTTCCAATATATTTTGGAGCCTCTCTGACCCGGACAGCCTGGCCTATGGGTTTTACTCCTGGGAAACAGCCTACTTCAGACTCTATTCACCGTGAGATTTAGTCTTTGCTAAAGGTTGAGTCTTAACACAAAGTCAGTGAGAGATGCAAATATTATTTAGTCAATCTGATCGATAGACGTGGTTCAAACACAGTTTCCAAATTTCATCTTGGTTTGACTAACATTTCTGCTGGTGAACAACAGGGAAGCTTATTCTTTAAATTCAGGGACCTCCAACCAGGCTGGATTTCTAAAGTCCTGTCAGGTTCGCTAAGACATAAAATGAAGCAGCTCTAAGCTGAGCATGTTGAAAGGACTCAGCTTTGGTCTAAGGGCCAGTCAACATTATTCCCCACTTCTGTTAGAGCTAATAAAAAGTTTTTTCTTGGGCTGGGGTATAGCTCAGTGGTAGAGCCCTTGCCTTGCATGTGTGAGACCCTGGGATAAAATATAGTTTTCCTTTTCTTTAAGAACTACTGGAAATCCTCATCACTCAACAACATACATGAGCACAGTGTAAGAACTATTCAAGGAGCCAGGCATGGTGGCACATGCTGGTAAACCCAGCACTTGGGAGGCTGAGGAAGGAGGATCACCATGAGTTTGAGGCCAGCCTGGGCTACATAAGCAAGTTCAAGGCCAGCCTGAAGTACTTAGTGAGACCCTATTTCCAAAATAATGTTCATGGAGACTGCCAATATTCCATCTTCCCTCCTCAACAAAACATTCATCTTATCCCCTTAGAATTAGACAGCCTGGTTATCTGAACT
The DNA here is from genome assembly GCA_004027595.1 of Dinomys branickii. Taxonomy (NCBI): domain Eukaryota; kingdom Metazoa; phylum Chordata; class Mammalia; order Rodentia; family Dinomyidae; genus Dinomys; species Dinomys branickii. The sequence goes on from PVLD010011565.1 coordinate 25,371, forward strand.
CACAAACCTCAAAAGCTCTCTGAGGAAGAATCCCTGATCCTCCAAACATCTACTTTTAGATAAGGTTATGTCATCATTGTTTGAAGAATTGGGGCTTCTCATCTGTACATCATGCACTCCCCCCCACACACACACTGCTGAGGATCTAACTCGGGACCTCAGGCCTGCGAGGTGTGTGCTATACCACTGAGCTGCACCCAACCCTTTAACTACTCTTAGTCCTAGAGCACATTCAACCCTGCCCTATAAAACATAGCACACGTGGCCACTACTTAGCCCAAGTAAACTCCATACTGAGGTGATATAAGAAGATTCAGACCAGGTAACCTCTAGGTATCTGGCCTTTTGGGGCTTGACCTAGATGGACATAGATCAGGACATTAGTGATCCTGTCCAATGCCTGCTGTGAGTTCACCATTAAGTCTGCTTTCCAAAGGCTGGTACTTTCTTGGTTCTTATGGTCCTGGGATGGGCAGGTGGGTACTATATGACTGAATTCTATGTCGTCCTCAATTATGATTGAAACCATGTTCCTTCCCACCAGCCAAAGCAAAATTCCATGGCCTCCCTGGATTCCAACTCATGGAGCCCCAGGTCTGGCACCATAAGCTGCCCCTACCCCATAGCTTCCTTGAGCTGTGTTGGCATCCAGCCAGTTCTGCCAAGCTCTGCTCCCTGCCTTCCCTCTGTAGCCTGCCTCCAAAACCTCATTGTCTTGGTTACCTTGCTCCCATTGCTGAGACAAAGTATCTGACACCCAAAATTAAGTGGCATATGTCAGAGGGCAACAGTTCATGGCAGCAGAAAACAGCAAAAGCAGTAAGAGCAAAAGGGAGAAGCAGCAAGCAGCCTCTTTCTCTCCCTCGCGTAAGCAAATTCTCCACCCAGGGCACTCATACCCATAATCCCAGCACTGGATCACAGATCAGTCATAAACTCTGAAAGCCCGCCCCATGACTGCATGGGTCTTTGGGTGGACACCCAGACATAAACCATAACACTGATCTAAGATTTGAATTTCTTTTTGCCCCCCGACTTTTAGGAATTGCCTCTTTTAAGCCCTATATCTCTCCCAAGTCCAAAATTACCATAAACATTTCAAACACCGATCACATTTAGTATTCAGTAAGGGAGGAATAATTCTTAAGCTCCTCATCGTTGTGAATCGAAATCAATGGCTAGCTTTTCAAATTGCCAGTGGGTTTTTACTTTTCGGGAGGCCCCCCTGAGTGAACAGAGGATAAATAATTTTTCCCTGTTCAACTTCTTCTGAAAATTAATTCCTAGGCTCCAGTCTGTGAATCTATAGAAAGTAGAGGGAAGGATTTTTCTTTCTCCTACATACAGCTTACAGAGTGCTGCACGCAGAATATGCTCAATAGATGACATATGAAGAGATGAAGTTTTATTTAGAAACCTTCTTACTGGTCATGTTCGCAGTCTTCTAGATAGAAATCCAAGAACTCTTATATTACTTTGAGTAAGTGAATGGATAAATTAGATAATTTAGTAACTTCAGACGGATTAGGTTTGGATGTTCTGTTCTTATAGCTAGGATAGTACTTGAAACTACCAACCTCACCGGCTTATATAAGAAAAAGTGATCAATCCGAGGACTTTGTAGAGGAAGGGTGGGCTTGAGCTTGAGAGGGGAGGAGGGGCAGCGGGTCTTCTGTGGGAAGGTGACCTGGAACTATATGGTAAGCAAGGTTTGGTAGGAAATCTCAGGCGAGTTACCTGCAGAGTCGCGGGGGAGAATTTATGAATGGAAATCTCCTTTAACAAAGAACAATTCATACCCTGCTCTGAGCAGAAGGGAAGGGCGGAGGCAATACTTCGGAACGGTGCTGCTGTGCTGCTCGCAGAGCGAGGAGGTGAGACGGAAGTCAGAGTCTGCGGCTCCCGCTGCTCTTTGGAGGAGAAGGGCCGGGAGAAGGACAGAGGGTGTCTGTTCTTGTTTGCTTTTGCTTTGTATTTGTGTATTTGTTTGTTTGGTTTTTTTTTCTTTTTCTTTTTCTGCTCTTCTAGGCCTCCCAAACTTACCCAATTTCATGATGGGTTTTTGCATTATTCTTAAAAGGTGTTTTACCTAATAATACGGAGATGATAGCAAAATACACAGTGCTTTAATCAACACCCAGCTAATTCTGTTGAAAGAACAAAAGAAAGGAGTATTGCTTAGACTCCAGAGAAACTTAAAGTTTTGTTGATTTATTCATAGAAGGATTATAGCATGTTTTAATTCAAATAATGTACTTGGTATTGCAGGAAGTGCTCAACTCAGGAAATAGGACTTAGTGAAATTGAAACCGATTTATTAAGTAAATTTAAAAAAATAGCAGATACAGTCAAAGACAGAGCCAGGAACAGGGACACCAGCTCGAATGAGCTCACCTGCCGTTGCGGAGAAATGACGGTTTCATAGAGGACAAATTCAGCAGGTCGCAGAGGACAGAGAGGACACATCAGCCCGCAGTTTCTCTGGCCCACACCCACAAGAGCCTGCCAAAAAATGCTGTTAAAAAAGCCTCAGCCTGTAAGAGACACCTTTTCTGCTCTGTCTGCACAGAGCAATCCCTCTCACGTTTAGCAATAAACCAGCTTGGACTATTGACTTCATGTTCCCCTCCCTCTTTTCGACTCAATCAAAGTACTTAGAAACTAGAATATTCTTTTTTCCCTTTTTTCCTTTTTGTTTTGTTTTTTGACACAGGGTCTCACTGTGTAGCCCAGGCTGGCTTCAAACTCATGGGAATCCTCCTGCCTCAGCCCCCCAAGTGCTGAGACAAAAGCCTGTGACACATGCCTAGCTGGAACGCTCAATTTTTAAGACAATTTGGAATAGAATAGCTAGGGAGCTACAATTCTTCAGTCTTATACTATCCCAATAATACAGTGCTAAAAATCCTCTGAATTTGTCCAGAGAAAAATGCAATAGACATGGGGAAAATCCCCTTGACCTGTAATTTTTTATTTTATTTTAAAGAGAATTTTAAAAGGTAATAAACATGATACACAATTTCAAAACAAGATGATTGGAAATTAACAATGGTTATTATATTGTGTTTTGTTATCTTCAAAGTAGTTGCTCAGATTACCAGATATATGCATGAAAAATTGATCAAACAATATAAACACTAACTGTTCCTTTCAGTGAACTAACAGAAATTAGTACAATAATCTTAACTACCTTATATGTATAGATGACCTATATTTTTAAGCTTTTCCTTGCGATTGAGCTATGAGTACAAACACTGATTCCATAAACCCATAACAGCCTGCAGAATGCACACAGCACTTGCGTTTGCTTACACAACACCACGTGTGCCAGTCTTCTGAGGCCACTCTTCCTCATGCTGTTCCTGCCTATGTGGCCGCCCCTCGACCGCAGGGAATCCCATGCCCCGGGCCCAGGTTATGGACTAATCTTTACCTGGTTCTATCCGTTAGTCCAGGAGCTTCCTCCTGCCCTATGGTGAGCCTTTTTTTCCCCTAGACATTTTCCAAGGAGAAGCTGGGAGAAAGGACTGCCTTTGGCATTGCTAAGCCCGCTACCCCCAGGGCTGCCCGACAGCTCCAGCGCTGTCCATAGGCATGTCTACTCCAAAAGCCTTCTGGAGTAACAGATGTAAGAGGCGACAGAAAGAGCCAGACTTCAGGAAGAGAAATGGACAAACAGGCCTGGTGCCTCCGAGCCTGGAGCCCAGTGACTCTGAGGCCCACCTCATCTGTGCCTTTCCCGGTGTGAACAACAAAGCAGAAGGGTTTATCTGGGCTCACAGTGTCGGGGCGGGCCAGCTCCTTTGCCCTTCATCTTGTGTCCAGGCCGAAAACTGATGGAAGGAGAATGTGGCAGAGGAACACGATTCGCTTCAAGGCAGCAGGGAAGCAGAAAAAGAAAGAGCCCAAGAAGAAGGGGCTGGGGTCCAGCTACAGTCCCCAAGGCCGTGGCCCTGTGATCTGTCCCTTCAGCTAGGCCCCAAGTCTTCTTTCCATTGCGTACCAACAATGACAGCAAAATCCTGATCTCATCCGTGGGTTAATCCACTTGATGAAATTAGAACTAATTGTATAAATGTATAACCAGAGATGACAAAATTTTAATGGTGATTTCCGGGTATTAGAAGTATACATGCCTTCTAAAGACTGTTTTCTATGATTTTGTACTTTATGCTTTTATAATGGGAGAAAGGACATTAAATGACACTAAAAATCAAGCCTTTGATTCAATCTTCTTGTAGACCTATGAACAAATTAAAACATAATCACCCTCTCAGCCACTTTGAATCCTGCCATCCACCTTCCTTGCTAAATTACTTTCCTTTAACATGGTGACATGCCATTCCTATTTCAAACACTACACCTGCTAAAGATGACTTCTTGAAGGACAGTGCATAAGCAGCACCTCCTTCCAATGTATTATATGGCTTTTTTGGTTAGTGTAGCAATACACAAAAGAGACATTTTGATCTAAATGAAGTCAGTCGTTATTTCTCTCCATAGTAACACATGTAACACATATAAAATATGAAAAATATATTTACTCAAGATTTTTTTCTCTTTCATAACTACTTCAAAAAGCCTTAAGTGTGTTTTATACCTCCTTAACAACTTCATGGTGTGGTGATGGGGTTCACTTTAACACCAAAGGCTGGGGCATTCCACCAATAACCTAACTCTAATACTGAATTCCCAATGAAATGCACTAATAACTTAAAGTTTCTTTGCTGACTTCTTTTCCTCATGAAAATGACTCTAGAAGCTTTGGAAGGCATTTCTAAAATAATGTCATGTAAAAAGTGAGCCTTTTATTAGACTTCAGACCGCAGAGGAATCCCATAGACTTTTTTCTAATATAGTTTAACCCCTTCATTCCAAAACTTAATAGCTGGAGTAGGGTTTAATAGGTAGATTTAGAGGCTTCTGTGCCTCCAGTAAGCCTCCTTTCATCAAAACAATGGCTATAATTAATATTTATGATTTTGCCTTTCACCTCAAAGGACTTTACAAATTGTTACCACAGGACTCACGACACTCACTAACGAACTACTCCCTGCTCAGCCCAGAAGAGAAATTTATAATCATCTCAAGTTCACACTGTAATGATGTGGCTACAAAGAAGGGTCGGTGGGGTGGTGACGTGGCCAGCTCAGCGCCCCATTACCAAAAGAATGAATCAGGAGCGGGAAATCAGTCATGTATACTGCTTCCTCAAAGGCTGTGTGTAGGGTCACATACAGCGTTTGTGTTTGTTTGCTTGCTTTGTTGCGGGAGAGTCTTAGTATCTCCCACTATGATGTACTGTAGAGATGGACAAATTATAGCTCAGGGGCCTCTGGCCTCAGCCTGATTCTATATACTTCCCCTCCTCCCTCATCTCCCTTCACCCAGAAACGGTGACTTTTATATTTTTAGAAGGCTGCTTAGAGTGAAAAAGAATATGTGCTAGAGACTGAGGCATGCAAAGCCCAAAGTGTTTATTATTTGGCCCTTTCCAGAATAAGCTGACTTGCCCATAGATTCTAAGGCACAATGAGAAACTGTAGAGTGTTTGCAATGCAAACTACATACAGTGCCTAAGATTCATGAGTGCCACTCAGAAACAGACACACTGTACAGAGAATCACATCTCAGGTATCGCTGAGCTTCTCAGAGTCAGCACATTGCTCTGGACTGACAGGATATAGACTTGACAAAGACCAAGTTCATGTACCGACATGCACACAGGAAACGCTCTACATGCCCTGGATATCCACCTACAACAAAACTGACATCCATTATGCTTGCTGGGCGGAGGCCCCACTCAAAGACAGTGCTGACGGGAAAGAGTGAAGAGGAGAAACACTGCTCTGATGCACAGCCTGGGGAGACCCAAGGCCAAGACCAAGGCACAAGGCCATTCGGAACATGATCAGGCAAACAGAGAGTCAGCTAAATAGCAGTATGGCTGCCCAGCAATGTGCTTTTTATCTAGATTTTTAAGAAGTTGTGCCAGCTGCTTACCTGAGAGTAAAGAGAGATATGGCTTGTAAATAACTAAGAGTAGAGGTGATGTTACTGGGTTCTCAGTTTGAGAAACAAAAGCTGCTTCTTGTGTGATGCATTGTGCTAAACCTACTGCATATAGTATTTAAGCTGCCAGGCAGACAGACATCACCGTCCTCACTTTACAAGGACTGTGAGGGGCACACCCCGGAGAATGGAAGCCATCTGAAGGGAATTTAGCATGGATTGTGGGAACAGCCTCTGGGTCATGTCAGCCTTCTGGCCAAGATCATGAGACATACATCCCATGGGACAGATTTCCATCGAAAATCCACAATCCTATTGGAAATGGACAATATAAGGTTCAGACATAGTTCTGTACCGTATCCCTATCTTTGGAAGGGTTAGTTTAAAAACAAATGAACCCCATGTGGTAAAAACATGGTACAGTACAATATGAAAGCTCTTCTAGCTCTCTTGGGTGCCTGAGAAGAGAACTAACGTGAGTGGGAGCCAGAAGAAAGAGGACTGAGCATCGGACCAGGCTGAAGCAAGGCCCGTTGCCATCTCCAGCGGTCTTCCAGCACCTGTGCTTCTCCGTGGGTAGAGTGCTGCCCAAATGCGATATCCGCCCCAGGGCTTGGCCTGTTCTCAGAACTTACAGGACAGCTTCTCAGTTTTCATGGGGAATTTGTACAGATACCCCTTTCAGTAACATTTAGAGTTTAGGATTAGCCTTCAAGTCCTTATATGAGATTAAATATCTACATTTTAGCTATGCGAGCAAACTATGTCTAGTGATATGAATTCTTGGTTCTCAGAATTAAAGCTGTGTGGTTCCAGAAATAAAATTTTTAAGGGGAAAGCGATCCTCCCCCTCCTTTTCTGGGTGAGAGATTTTCCAAGAAGCCTCAGATTTTCATCAGCAACAGCAACGGTAGCAGGAATAAAGAGTCAGGCCAGATGCAGTGGCGGCCTGCACTGTGCATGTGCTTCTGCATGACATGACTTGTATCCACACAAATCCAACAGGAAGAAAGAAAAGCCCATATTAAACAACTCAAGCTGAACAGGGTTCAAGGCACAGGCTAAGAATCTTTAATCCACAAATCCAAAATCTGAAATACTCTAAAATCAGAAACTTTTGGAGTGGAAAATTCTGTACCATAACACTTTGTTTTGTCAACAAAGTTATTAAACTAGCACCTAAAATTATGTCAGGCTATGTGTATAAATTGTAAATAAAACATAAGTGAATTTCATGCTGAAATTTGGGTGCCATCTCCAAATATTTCATAATACATATGTGAATAATCTAAAATCTGAAGCACTTTTGGTCTCAAGCATTTCAGGTAAGGGACACTCAAGCTTTTAATAGGATGCTCTCGAGCATAACTACAATTTAACCATTAAATAGAAAACACTGTAGGAAAAAAAGCTCATCACAAAAGCATTAATATATTTTAGAGGTTAGATTTATTTGTGCATATAACTTCAGGTCCATGATCTCTAAGCACCTGCTTCACAGTTACATCATGAATCCTGTGGCTTACAGGCCCACAGTTGGTAATAACTCAAATTTACCCACTGTAAAAATGATTCAAATTAGTGGCGTATCCATGCTAAGTAATAATATTACCTGAAATTAAATGGATGAATCTTATAGGAAGGTTAGCAAAAATATCAAATCACAAGAAAAACTCCTTATGATTTTTAATAGAAAATTTCAGAGCAGGCAAAACAAAACTAAGCAAGATAGAAAAAGAGAAAAGAAAGGAAAGTTTTCCTCATAAATTTAAAATGATGGCGACCTTTCCCTGTGAGGAAGAAAGCCGCAGCTCTGCGTGGACACACGGGAAGGGATGAGGGCTCACAGGTGTTCACAATGTTCTAGTTCTTAAACTGGGTGGTGGTTATGTATTTGAAGTTCAATTTTAACCATCTGTTAACATACACATATGTATCATGCTCTTTTATAAAAATACATTTCACAGTGTAAAGTGTTTCATTTTTTAAATTGCAAGGTGATTTTCACATAATTTTACTCTATAGAGCTCTAGAGAGAAAAGCAAAAGAAGCAAGTTATTCAAAAAAAAAAAAAAACAGCTTCCAAGGCAAAGTTAGAAACTGTGCCCCTGTTCTCTCCTTTACATTCTAACTCATGCTGGGCTGGCTCTAGATTTAATGCTTAACACACAGTAGATGTTAAATAAATATTTGGTGGTGTTGAGGGCTTAAGCAATGATTTATGTAAACATCAGAAGCTGCTGCACAGAACCTATTCTCATGGCACAGTTTTACCCTGACCAGGGGAATCTCAACATGGTGTGTCTGGGTCTGACTGTAGAATATAAGAAAGTTTTGTCAAGTTGACAAAATGTGGGATCTTGTTTTGATGTAAACACAGTGTTTGCAAAACACACATTCTCATATGTGGTTGGTAGGTCTAAATTGATTTGTATAAATTAGCACAACATTTTTAGGAGGGAAATTTGGCAATATAAAGCATTCAAAATAATATCTTTTTCTTTGGTACTGGGAATCAAACTCAGGACCTCATGTTTGCAAGGCAGGCTCGATTCCACTGAGCTATATTTCTGGCCCAAAATAATATCTTTTGACTCAGCAAACCTACTTCTAAAAATTAATCCTAAAGAAGTAGTCATAGGATATTTGAGATAGCATTATTTACAAGAAAAAAATAGGAAATGACTTTAATGTCCAAAGACATAAGAGTCGTGAAATAGTCTGGGGTATATACTCTCTTCAGTGGAATTTCATGAAGTCATTACAATTGATATAAAGGAGAATATTTTAAAGTATGTAAATATGTGCATAATGTAATGTTATTTTTAAAATCCGGTTATAAAGTACTCAAATTTGGATCTTGAATGCCAGCAAGTGGGGTCTCGTGGAAGGAAGTTAGGACCCTGGGAGTCTCCCCTTGAAGGGGACATTGGGACCCCAGTCCCTTCGCACTGTCTCTTTTGCTTCCTAGTCCCCAGAAAGTGAACAAGTTTCCTCTACCACATGCTCACACAATGCATTGTGTCCCACAGGCCCAAACCAGCAACCATGGGTTACAACCTCTGAAACCCTGAGCTAAAATAAACCTTTTTCTTCCTTTTAAATTGATTTACTGCAAGTATTTGTTATAGCAATGAAAAGTTGACTGCTACACAAAGTTCTACATACGGTTGGATTGAAAATGGCGGAAAGGAAAAAAGAGAAAGAAAGGTAGGCAAGGAAGGAGGAAGAGAAGGAAACGGGGAGGAGAGAAGGAAGGAAGGCAGAATCAAGCCTCTAGAAAACTTCTAAGAATCACCATTTGTTATCGCCGGTGTTTGTCCTGTTTGCTCAAGGCAAATAGATTCAGACGAGCAGTTTTGCTGTTAATCTCTTCGGGGAGCCTCCTACAGGGTGACTAACTTAGCCTGCGTTGCCCAGAACTCCCTTGATCTTTCCACTGAGAGTTCAGTATCCAGAAAACAACCTGGGCCTACCGGAACCATGAGTCCAAGAACAGGACAGCAGATGTGCACAGAAAATGAAAATAGTGACAAAGGCGGTTCAGTTAAAGTGAAGCGCACTTCACTCCATTTCCTTATCTGCTTCTACATTATATTGGATCTACGCATGCTTCTGAGACAAAGACTAATTTTTTTAAACGAAAACCTCATCATCTATTATTCCAGTCCTGTATACTTCAGTGCAGAAAGCTGATGCTTACTTTTGCGCCACATATAAAAAAACTGAATGTTATAAATAAGATCATCTGGAAGATGTTTAAAACTTTCCAGTTTGGCTCAGCTGCTCCAGTGCTGCTTCCTGCTGCACTGTCTGCAGATAGGACATAGTCCTATCGGCAGCAGCAGCCAGCCTGACAGCGATTCAACTAGGTGGGGAGGTTAGGAGTTGTACGGCTTCCCATGCATGCTTGGTTAAGAATAAATAAAACTTTTGTTCTTATACTCTGACTTGTACATTTTAAAAAGATATTCTGATTTTATTACTCTGTACCCAAGTATCTTTTCTTCTTTGAAATTTACGAAGGTTTGCACAATTTCATATGCTTGCAGTTTTATTCTAAAACCTTATGTCCTAAGATTGAAGTCCACTAAAGTTCAGTAGAACGCTTTAGGTACACGGGCTCTCTGTGGTTGAGACTTCAGTTCTTTTATATCAACAAACATACTCGTTAAATACATTCTTCTTTCACCAGTTTGAAATTACCGCTTTCACTATTCACTAGTTGAGCAGCCACAGGCGAGACTCATTTCCGTTCCACGATGAATGTTCTTGAAACTTTAATCAGTCCAAGTTGTTGAGTACATAGTCAGATGCAGAAATTAAAGTGATAAATTTAGCTGGTATTATCTTCTTTTAGCAAACTTGTCTTTCTTCCTCTCTCAGGATCACATGCACAAATGTACATGCACATATGATTTTATTTTCAGGGAACTTCAGTTTTTGCATAAAAGATCCCTGCCATAAAAGACTCCCTAATGCCTTAAGAGAAATGCAATAAGAAGTGAACGATACACTACCATGGAGACGGAGAGGAAAGCAGGCATGATATTCAGGTTCAACTAGTGAAATAATCGCTTTACAGTATGTGAGCAATCTGATGCTAAAGCTGTGGTCTGTTCAGAATCAACTACTTCCCCTCCTTTGCCAGCAAATCCACATAAGTTACTGTAGGCCAATAATTAAAAGCTAACAGCAGCGCTCCTCCCAACTAACAAGGCTGTGTAATTGTTACTCATTTGGCAAAGATACATTCCATATTATAAAACAGAATATTCTCTTTTCCAAGATTCACAAAAGAATGTCATTCCAGATGTGCTATTAGCTTCACTGGGATTATATCCTTATTGTCTGGGCAACTGAGATTTAAATTAGAAAAAGTGTATTTTCTTAAGTAACATCTGGCCCTCCCTCGTGGAGTTTTCTTTTACGCTGCCATGTCTTATGGATCTAATTTCCACTAACACAGAAAACAGGCCCCAGCCCTCTGGAAAGAAGCAAACAGAGGAACTGTATCTCTGTCCACGTGAGCTTTGGCAAGACAGTCCGGAGTTGCTCAGGCCCTGCCCTCAGCCTCCTGGAGTCTCTGAATTTAGTCCTGTGCAATTTGCTATGGCTGTAACTAGGCCTGTGCAAGAGAGAACCTATATCTTCTAAAGTAAGGAGCATTTTCTCTTTGTTTCACACACACACACACACAAATCTGATTAGTTGTCAAGAGATCAGCCTTACTCTACAGGTACTGGATTGATATGATGGAGAGGGGAAGGCTGAGCAATGAAACGCTGAACTGTTTTATAAAGCTTACCTCGTGTACCCTGCGTCTTTGTGTAACATGTGGGAACCACATGAAAGGAGGAGAAATACAGACCATGAAGAGTGACACCGACACAGTGTCTCAGTGGAGAGACAACCCGGAATAAAGAAGAATGACTAAAATACTGATTCCCTTCATAAGACATTTTCGAAGAAAGTTTTATTTGCTTTGAGAGTGAGCATCAGTATCAGGAGATATTTCAAAGCACATGTCAAGGATGTGCCTTTTTTACAGGCACATAGAACCTTAGAGTTGAAAAAGATCTTACAGGTCATCTAATCCAATATTTTACAAATATGAGTCTGTCTCAAAATCACCTGGATGACCTGGGTAAAAATATATTCTTGGGTCAAGACATCTACATTTTTGCCATTTCCCGGGTGATTTCATGGCACCTTCCATCTGAGATTCATTCATCCACTCTAACTTTATATTTTTTATAGGTCCTGCATACAGTTGCTCGTAGACCACTCTCCACTGGCTCTGGCAGAAAACTTGAAATAGTGCAAAGCAGTATTAGAAAATTGTTGAGTAATAGACATTTACAAAGTCCTCAGAGGTGCATAGTATACATGTCTTGCTTTCATGTGTATACTACAGATCTCAGGTCTATACACTCCCTTCTTGCTATGATTAAACAAATAGAAAAGTATTAATTAAACAAATCGTTTTCAGTTTTATTATTTTCAAAGCAAACCTATCATTATATAAGAGTTTGTTTCCTGACTAGAATTTGCTAAGCCTACCATATTTGATTAAATGGCAAGATATGTGAAAAACATTCCAGCATTCATTTATCACACTCTTCTAATCAGCTTAGGTATTCTGACTTATGTAAATTAGCCTAGCGATGGAAGCTTACATTTTTTGGTTACTTTTAATATGTTCTTTTCACCTGCGAATAATGGCCAACATTTGATACCTTTAATTTTGACAGATGTATGCTATTCGATGGAATACAATTCTTGACCATGTTCAGCTTTACATGCAGTCTGACAATTATGAGTTAAATTTTTGTTATGTGTATAGGTAATTGCTTATTTTAATAAACTTGAATTTAAGCCCATGACATAAGAGCGGGGATTCTGTGGATGCTACTTGCTGATCTGACACTAGTTGTTAATCTTTCTCCCAGAAATCCCATCTCTGCATGCACCAACTGAAAGTTTACATTGCTCTTCATACTATCTGGCTTCATTCACTCCTTCCAACACCCCAGCGAACCCTTCAATACTGGTGCTGTTTTGCAGATGGCAAAGAACATGTGTGTACCCGGGGAAGAATGTGCTTATACAAAGCAGACACTCTGATGGACTCTTCACTTGACATTCTAGAAAAGAGTTTTACTAATTTTCATTGCTTTGACTTGTACTAATTACAGTAAAAACTCCTAGGTGAAGCACACCTGGCTTCTTCATGGGTTTGGCTGTGGTGCAGATCAGGCCACATCCTCATCCAAGTACCTGGTGGTGTAAAGTGAGCTCACTCACTGTGACACAGGAAGCCAAATATGGACTGTTTTCTCCTCTCTTGACAATTAGTTACAATGGGATTCCACAATCTCAGCAGTAGCTGCCTTATACTAGAAGTCCTGCTTAAGCACAGGCTTAGAGCTGAGCCCAGTTTTCCCGATCATTAGCTCTTTGGGCTTGCATTCATGGCTGCAGATCAGAAGATCCTACAGGCCTGCAAAACACCATTTTGTCTTTTATAACATCCAAATGGGATACAATAGCTAATTGGTAGGAGCTGGGATTTTAGCCATCATCAGGTCTTGCCTCTACCTACCAATTTCTTGCCCTCCAGTGTAACCTACACAATGATAGCCAGCTATTATCAGCTAATCTCCACTAATAACCAAGGGAAAGCCTAAATAGAATGCACTCTTGAAGAGAGATTGGCTTGGCACTCTAAATAGAACCTTCCAGAGATAATGTCACCCATTCTCATGTATAAAGTGGAATACTGACACTAAACCTGGGCTTCTGGGCCCCAGAGTAAGAAAGAGAAGCACTGTGACAGATCAGGATGACAGTGGGGGAGATATGAGTTAAGTTTGTAATATTTCTCAATTGGAATGTCAGTCCTGGTACTGTATCTCACCTTACCTTGGTCAAAGATTGATAAAACCAGAGGGAAATGTAACAAGTAACTACTGAGGGTTTAAACCAAACACATCAGCCCTTAATCTTCTACTCAAACGTGGTCTTCTTTCACTGAAGTACTTGGAGAAGTTATTTAAATAATGTTATCATTGGTTAAAATATCCTTGGTCTCCTTTGAAGTAGGGTTTGCCTTTGATCCAAAATGGCAGCATACCATTTATTATAGTAACTTTCTTCTTCACTGAAGACTCTTTATTGCTTAAAAAAAATCCATTCTGCCACTACTCATGCAGCCAGCCAGGGTCTTGAGATTTTGGGAGATTAAGAAAAAACTATACACACATACTAAGAGGAAACCTGGGACCAGGTGAGACCTGACCTCTCTGACAAAGAGGCAGTAACAACCCAGCACAGTCTGCATCTTTATTTATACACAGTAAAAGGGGGGAAGCACATGGAAGAGTCAAAAATACAAGGTGTCAGTGTTTTGCTGAGAACACTGAAAGTGAAACATTCCCAGCACTGTCTGTGCTGTAGTTAACAGGGAGGAATCCCAAGGCCAGACCCCTGCTGGACTGGCCTTGCTCTAGTCCCAAGGAGCCACCACCCTCCAGCTGAGCTGCTCCCTCCACCATTCCCTACGCTAAAGTAGATCTGTATTCTCACTTGGGACATTCATTCATTTGTTCAATATTCATTTGTTTGTTTATCTAATCAGCAACTATTTACTTACTAACAGTTGCCACGTATTGTGCTGAGTACATATACAAGAGAAAGTCCTTCCTTAAGGAACACATAACATAGTAAGAGAGACAGAAAGACATGGATACAGCTAATTAGAATATGAAAAGATATATGCCTAGTACAAAATAAGCACTATTTATAGAAACATAAAGAGGGAATAGTAATTCAGCTTGGGTGACTAGGGAACATTCACTGGAAAGTAACCATGAATATATATATATATATATATATATATATAATAGTAAAATGAAAGTTATACCTTGTAATATATCAGTAAGAAAAGAAGAATTACAGAACAGAAAATAATTCTTCAAGGTCACAATAATAATATAAACCAGGACACTAAACTACAAAAAGACATGGAGTAGAGGGCCAAGACAGTTTGCTAGGGGGAAAACTATCTATTAAACAGTACTAAGACAACTTGAAATCCACACATGAAATATGAATCTGGACCCCTAATTTCACACCACACACAAAATTAACTAAAAGCAGATCATAGACCTAACAGAGAAAACTAAAGCTGCAAAACTCTTAGAAGAAAATTCAATAGTAAATTTCTTTTACACTAGATAAGGCAGTGATTTCTTAGATATGGGTATCCAAAGCAGAGCCACTAATGAGAATACTGGCGATGCAGAATAGGTCAAAATGAAATTTTTTTTTTGTTTCAAAGCATATCCTCAAGAAGTAGAAAAGCAACTGACAGACAGACAGAAAGCATTTGCAAATGATATATCCAAGATGGAACTTAAAATCAAAATATATAAGTAACACTTAATACTCAGTGATGAAAATACAAATGACTCAATTTAAAAATAATAGACAAAGAATTTGAATAGGGATTTTTTTCTAAGATGTGAATGGCTAATGAGCATATGAAAAATGCTCAAAATCATTGTTAGGAAAATATAAATCAAACCCACAGTGAGGTACTACTATACACGCACTGAGATAGGTACAGGTACAGGTAAGCAGACCAGCAATAGCGGGTGCTGATGAGCAGGTGGAGAAACTGGAACTCTCATACATTACTGATAGGAATGGAAAATGGTGCAAGTGCTCTGGAAAACAGATTGACAGCTCTTCAAAATGTTATAATGGGACCAAGCAATTCCACACCAAGATTCAATGGCCAAAAGAAATTAATATATATGCAAACAAAGACTGATACATTAGTACTCACAACAGTATTTTTCCTATGGAAGAGTAGAGAGAAGAAAAGCCTGGAAAAGTAGAAGAAGACTAGCTGATACAAAGGACTGAATGCCAAGAAAGAGATATGATCAAACAAAAAGATAATTCTAGCAACAGTGTGGGAAATTAACTGAAGAGGTACAGACAGAGAATGAACCAGTGAGATGTTTCCATATTCAAGATTAAGAAATAGTTAGCATCTGAAAGAGAATACAAGCTAAAGCGATGACAAGAAATGGATAGATCTGGGAAACATTTGGGGATAAAATGTCCAAAGACATTTTTTAAAGGGGAGATCCAACACACACACATACACACACACAAACACACACAAAGAGCTTTGGTGACAGAGTATTCCTGAAATAAGTAGAAAACTTCCCAGGGTCCCTCCTGTGGAAGAAAACTATCTGTTCCTCCCTTCTGCCTTTTGTACTCTCTACACCACATGTGCTGGGCTGGAGCTCTGCAGCCCAAGGACACGAATCCCATATGAGCTTACTGCTTTATAAAGTTGTTTTGTTTTTAAAGGCTGAGCTGCCCTGTTTGTGTTTTTATCCAAAAAATGAAGGAAAAGTTAATAAACAGTAGTTCAAACTGGTGGTGTTGTTTACTCCTTTTCAATTGACAGTGTAGCCTAAAACTCAACTGTCTAGAATAATTTAAAAATCACTGCCTGCAGCTAAGAGTAGGAGTGGCCTTCCATTCCTATGGTTCTAAATAATTAAAAGACGATATCTATTTTTGTAAAATTAACCCCATTTAAGAAATAAGTGACTTCATGATCACATAAACCAAGTCTTACACACTATCAATAACCCTACGTGAGATCAGTCCTCACTCTGGGTTTATGCTAGTGGCTTCTGCAAACTTTTTAAAGCTTGCCCTAAATCAGATCACCTGAGTGCTCATTAATTGAAAGCCAGAGGATATGAGAAAAATGATTAACTATCCTCCTGGCAGATAGGGATCAGGGGCTAGGAGAACTGGGAAGAAACAGACCAGAAAAGAAATCAACGAACCAAATCATCGCCCTGCTTCCAAGTGCAGAGCTGCGGAGTGAAATCTGTGCCCCAGGGACTCATAAACCCTTTCGCTTAAATTAGAAAGCTTAGGCTCCATTTCTAGTGAAAAGAGACTCTAGGGATTTAAAATAAGCAAGGTAAAAAGCAAAATAACTGTGTTTTCAATCCTGTAATACAAACAAGAAGATACGAAAGGCTGATGAAGCAGTGACGGGAAGCTCAGACTCCCCCAAGGTTCTGGCGCTCGCTCTATAATCTGAGTTCCAAGCTGTACACGGTGTATCTTGTGTTAGGTAAACAGTCCAGGATTAATCACGTAAAATGGTTGAATGGTTTGTGCAAAATTTACAAATCTCTAGATCTCACAAAATAAATTTTTAGATGAAGTGAACTAAAGATGTATTTCACTGTTGCCAGTTGACAATACAAGAAGCTGTGGAAAAGGAGGGTGGCCAGCTGTTTTTCATCTTTACCAAGAAAATACTTTGACTTTGTTTCCAGATACTAAAGTAGACAAAAGGAATAACGTTCCATCCATAGCCTTCTATCTGCCACTAAAATGGTACATGGAGGATATCGCCTATCTTCATCACAGAGTTTTCAAGGATAGATGTGTCAGCTTGTTAGGTAGATTCTCTCCACATGGCAAGAAATGAGCACAGAATGGCAAAAGAGGTGAGCCTATGGATTCTGTTATGAGGAAGTGAAGTGATTAACTTACAAACGCGGTTATCACAGTGTCGGCTTTTGATGTGGTTTTGTATTATCTAGTTACTCTTAAACTAGCAACTAACCAACTCCATGATGAGAAAATAGAGTTTTGCTTTTTCAAAGTTAATTTTCAAGTATCACAATTAAAAATTCTTAAGTGGGGTTGTGTAATTAAAATCAACAACAAAAAAGTGATATCTTGGTTTACAGATGCTTTGCTTGGCAAACAGTTTAGTTTGCAAACAGAAGTGTTTGGCAAGATTTTGTTCTTGTTTGCAAACTCTGCCTTGGGTGACCAACATGACCACAGCCGTCTTTACTGCCCCAGTGCAAACGTGGCCATCTCTTCCAGAATCATGCACTGGATTAAAGTTACGAACTGAGGTACCACTGTACTTCAATACTAAAATATATTTCAGAAAATGAGCGTAGACAAAGGCCAGAAAACACGGACAAACAGGACTGAAGGAGCTACTAACAGAGCAGGAAGCGAAGGACAAAACGGCAAGTGAGGGCTACAAGGTGTGTTCAGAATACGGAGTGCCTGTCCCAGTGAAAACACGATGATGGTAAAAGACGTATCGTCATCAGCCCCCTCAGAATACTCCCACTTCCCTCCAACACACTGACCCTGTCCTTCCTGCCGCTTCCTGGAGCAGTTCTACAAGTCCACTCTTCTGGTGTCTTTACAAGTTCTGATTAGAAACACAGAGAACAAGGGTATTATTCTGTGTCCTTGTCCGCTCTCTTCACAGAACCTGGCATCATGCAGTTTCTAGCTCTTCCCCAACTGGAATGACTTGAAAGATAAAAATTTTAAATCAATTCAGGACATGGAGGCAACCACGACAGTGAAATTGAAGACATGCCAGGGGCCTTCCAGAACTGCTTCAGAAAGTTGCCAGAAGAACGGAGAAAGTGTGTGGAAAGCAAGGGACATATTCTGAAGGGATTTCATGTCTTTTACCTAATAGAATTTTTAAAATAAACATTCACCATAGGTGTGGATAATACCTCATATATGATAATGTGTGATAAAGCGAACTTTACACAAAGAAGTAATGAAGTTAGAATAAGAAAGAGTCATTCAGATCCAAAACATCCCACATAACAAAATAATCTTCAAAACAATAATCTTTAGAGGTATGTATGCAATCGTTCAACAAACAACATGAAAAAGCAACTCTATGCTGAGTATGCAAAAACAAAAGATCCATTTCGCGTGTTTAAGGGGATCACAATGTCCTGGCGGAAAAGTAAACAGAAAATTGTAAAATGGCTGGATGTGCAAAGAGAGTTCCAGCCACAGTTGATAAGGTAAGGACAAGCCAGGTAATGGTGTGACCGCATCCAAGTGTCAGCTTCTTCCGTGGACTCAAAGTACTCTGTGGCCCCTGCACAAGTGTGCACTGGGTCCACCGAAAGAGTAGTAATGGGCAGCAAAAGAGGAGGCCAAGCTAAGGGAGACACAGGCTAAGGAGAGTCTGCAGACAGTTCCCAAAGGGCCTTTCTTGCCTACAAAACTGGAACTGCATCTTCACACCAGCGGTGCCATGTGGAAGGGTTATGAGACAGACGTGCTCAGATATGTGTGGATTCTAGAGCTCACTTCATATCCAGATTCCTGGAGAAGGGTGAGCTATTTGCAAGAGCTCCCGGAAGGTGAAGCTGCTGAGGGAGAAGGGAGGAGAGCGTGACAGGGAGCAGGACAGTGCAGGTGGAAAGGGCAAGTGAGTGCCGTCGTTCAGTAGTGAGTCAGCTTGATAAGCCTGCGTTTCCAGCTCTCCAGCATTTTGATTTGAGCTGGATGAGGTGCTTTTCATCAGAGAAGAGAATTCAGGATGGAGGCAGGCTGAGCAGCAGAAGATAATAAATGTTATCTTGGTCATAGTGAGTGTGAGAAGCTGTGGGACAGCCCAGGGAGAGACCCATTTACAAACCTTGCTTTTATGCATCTGAGCACCGTGAGTAATGTACGTGGCAGTCACACACACATTATGCTCATTTAAATATAAGTATATACTGAGCTATTTTAGACTCTGGGAAGACAACAAAATCCCAAACAGGTAAGGACTCTGCTCCCACAGGGCTCCCATTCTAATGGTGTGAGGAGGGAGATGTACTGTACAACAATCAATTACATGGATACTAGTTGGTGATAACATCTGGGAAGAAAACCAAGTGTGGTTGGTACTAGCGTTAAGCAAGCAAATCTCTTAAAGTACTAACTGTATGAGGTACTCATTCTCGGGTGCTGACCCTGCAGGAACTGCCAGTGAGTGCCTCCTCGAATTCTCCCCGTGCCTACCCCACCCTTGCCACAGCCCTGACTGAATACCTGCTATTTTCTATGAATAACCAGAGAAGGCTTCATCTAAAAGGTAAATCTGTGTATAAAAATTAAATAAAAACGTAAGCCACATAGTTCCAAATCTAGGGAAAGGCTGTTCTAAGCAGAGAAAACCATACATGCAAAGGCTCTGAGGCAGGAAAATGCATAGTGTGTTCTAGAAGGTTTCTCAAGAAGCTCACCAAGAGAAAATGTACAGGTGAGATGGGAACCAAAGAGAGAACCCCACAGAGAACACAGCAAAGGCCAGACAAAGGGGAAAAATGACTGGAAAGGAGAAGCAAGAAAGGCAGATGACAACTAAGAGTGCATTCTGCCACCAAAGCTCTAAGGGGAACTTTCTAAAGAAGAAACTGTCAATTCTTTCAACCACTGCAGAGATTAGGGATAGCCCAAAAGAAATCAGAAATCATGTAGAGGTGGCCACCAAAACTTTGTTCTGACTTTGGGAAAAATAGTTTCTGACCTGGGGAGCATACAGAAATGAATTCCACACCTGAATGGAAATTTTGGTGTGCCCATATAAACAATCTTCTCTTTGGTAAGGAGGATCACCATAATTATGTCCATTTTGGACAAACCCAAGAAATGTGACAACTAAAATTATAGTCCAATTTGAATACCTTCAACCCAGACATAATAGTCTTCCAGGAACTGATTCATGAGTAAAGCCTCTGAATTCATGTCCTGGCTGGCCAAACCCTCTCCCATATGGACAGTCAGTTGCTGATGTGGCCTTTCCTTACAGGTATGCATAGTCTCATTCTCTCATTAATAACAGAGGCCCAGCCTGATCTCACTAAACACGCTGGCCTTAGAAGCACCTTAAGATTCACCCAGTAGAATTGGTGATCCCCAATCCCATCATAGGGCTGGATAAAAGGCATCATTTATTAACTATGAGTGCACATGAAATGTTAGCATCAACTGAAACCAAAACTGCTAGATGGGGTAGTTTCCTTCTAACTGCATTGCAATGCTCTAGGAAACTGTGAAATTAAAGTTCTCTCACCACGTAAAACAGAATTACCAGTATCAGTGTGGTGGATGGACAACTGCTGGTCAGCTCAACTGAATCAGCATGGTGCTAGGTGTGGGAGGCCCACCTGAGGATTGTTGCCAGCAGCACTAGAGGCAGAACTGGAGAGGAAGAAGTATTGAGGCTGTTGGGAGCTGAGACAAGTTGTTAGAAGCTTTAAGGAGCTGTTGGTTCTCCTGGAGGAGCTTGTCATGCTGGCTTTCCTGATGAACTTGGCGGTTCTCATTGTCCAAGGAGCTCGGGATGAGCTTGTTGTCACTGAGAATGGCTACAGTTCACTTTGGCAGAACTCTGGTCCTCACTTTGAGCATCGCTTCCTGGCTCTGGAGGGGAAGACGGTGCGCTGCTCAGTCTCCCAGGGTAGCTTGTCACATTGGCTTTCCTGGTGGGAACTTGCCTTTCCTCATCATCAGAGGACCTGGCAACCTCACTGTTGCTGATGGTTGTGGTATTTTTTGGGAGCTCTGGTTCTTATTTTAAGTGTCACTTCCTGCTCTAGTGCAGATCCCTCACCCTGCTAGCACAGATCCTTCATCCCGCTGGCACAGACTTTCTAGCTTCCACCACTGACCTTCGGGCCTTCCCAGCGCAGATCGGTGAGATGGGCCTGTGTGAGACATTGTCGTGAGCTCTGGGCCTCTAGCCCCGCTCACGGGAGGCACTGTTATGGGCTCTAGGTCTTCAGCTCAACTCGTGCAGGATATTACCATGGGATCCAGGCCCTCAGCTGGATTCTGTGGTCTGCAGTGTGTGCACAGATTTCCTGCACTCTTTGTATATGATTCTTTGGGTGACTATTATAAAATAATCTTATAAAATATGTGTCCTGTATAGCATTATTTCTCCTTGTAAAAACTCTAAGCCATGACCATCAGTGAGTATATGGTGTTACATCGTTTAATCAGAATGAAGTACAACAAAAGATTCATTATATAGAATCAAAAGAAAGCCAAGGAATTTAATACGCCTAAGCTCACAGCTGCACATTGACTAGTAACAATATTATTATATTCCAATTTTTACCACTTGGAAGTAAAATTTATAAAACTAAAATACTCCAAGCAAAGTTTCCTAAGTCTCTTCATTTCTGAATTTTGGCACAAATTGTTTACTGAGGAATGCTTATTCGGGAGAAAAAAATTCCCATTGCTACATTTTTAGTTAATTTACACTAATAAGATAACTTTGAAAGCAGCTTAGATTCTTTTCTTTCAGAAAAAGTTCTTTTCTTTGAAGGATACTTCAGCAAAGAAAAAAAAAGAGATATGAATTATAAGCCACACCTGCAGGCTGACACCTGCTTCTGGCTCTTTCCTGCTCTAAAATGGCTGACTGAAATAGAAATGAAGCAGGAATTCATAGTTAAGGGTCAATTCCTGGCCTGGGAGTTGTGATGAAAGAATGTACTTGGATAAGAAACAGAAAAGCCTGGCACTCGGCCACTTAGCAACTGTCTTGGTGGCCTGGGGATACAGCTGAACTGTAGAAGCCTTGCCTAGGACGTATGAGACCCTCAGTTCAACCCCCAGCACTGGGTAAACAGTAAATAAGTAAGTGGAAAAGGTTTCACGGCGGTAATCTGTGCAGTAGTCAGTTCCCAGAGCCAGGTGTTGTGGTGCGTCCTGTGTGCTCCTCAGGAGGACACGTCAGGACAGCTGAGGGCGTGGCATCTGCAACCGCATGGCAAGTAAGAGAAAGGGGCGTTCGACAAAAATAAAAGATTGCGAGCATTTCACAGAGCCAGTGTTTGCGTTAGAATTAGAGACTAAACAGACATCTGTCTCTCGATATAAATGTATTAACATGCCCAGGATTGAAACACCTGAAGATTAAAACACTTCAAGAATCTATTTTTTAATGTGTCAACTTTATCCTACCATCAAAACCACAAGACAGTAATCTGCTTCCTGTTTAATCTCTCCTGGAAGTGGAGGAGAATCTGCCTTTCCCCAGACTTTTGTGTTTGTCCATTCCGGTTTTTCCTTTAATTGATGTGTATTACCGTGACTGCAACGGTCCAGCAGTACCCTGAGTGCATGCTTTAAACAAAAACTGGGACAAGGGCCGGGAATGTGGTAAATGGCATGCCTAGCATGCATACGACGCTGGGTTCAATCCCAAACGTAAGGAAGGGACAAAAAGCCAGAATAACAGAACAAAACAAAACAAAACAAGAGTTATATGTCCAGACAACTGGTTGACTTGCTTTGAGCCCGGCTTAAGATGTGATCCCTTGATCCCAGAGTGTAAACCTAGCCCCAGTGGAGGCCTCGATGCTCTCAGGATCATCAGAAAACCCGCACTGTGAATGGCAACGTCTCCAGGTCTTCCACTTTTCTTCCACCAGGCCTATAAGCCCATTTCCACAGCACGACAGCGACCAGGCCGCAGCAGAGACCTTGGGGCCAAGGGGACGCCCGCGGGCCCCCTTTCCTGCTTTGCGGCCCAGGCCCCCTCAAAGCAGCGGGGCCACCCCCAGGCGCGTGAGGCACCCCAGACCTCTGAGCACGGTGTTCCCGAGGAAAGGGACCGGGAGGGCAGCTCCAAAGATCAGATGTGCACACTCCCCTGGGCTGCTCTCAGCCTCAGCTCGGAGCACACCAAAGGGCAAGTGGGGTGGGTGCTGTGCGGGTGAGCCCCAGGCGGCAGGCCCGCCTCCAGCCCTTCCGAAAAGGGAGCAGCTCGCGGCGAGTCCACGCGGCGCCCGGGGCACAGCGAGGGCTGGGGCGAGCGCCCCGGTTAAAGGCATCGCGCGCCTCCGCATCCGGAAGCGCGGGCCCCGCGCCCGGCCTGCCCGCGCCCCCCTCGGCCCGGAGCTTCGCGGGTCCCTTGCGCCTGAGGCGCTGGGCCGCGGCTGCGCGCACAAAGGGCGGCGCCCGCCTCCCGCCCCGCCGCGCGTTCCGCCTCGCTGCACAAACTCAGCGCGTCGCTGGGCTCCCGCCGCGAGAAGTGGACTTGACCGGACCCAAGACCAACAAAGGCAGATCTGGTGGGAGCCGCGGAAGGCCCGGCACTGAGTCAACAAGTGGGGCTCATTGAAATGCAAATAGCCCGGCCTGGCCGTGCTGGGCTTCGGAGCGCAGCGGCCGCGCCCCGCCCGTCGGGTTTCTGCGGGTCCCCAGTGCCGCTTCCCGGCGCGGCTCCTGACCCGACAGGGGCCCAGCCCGAAGACAGCTTTCCTGCTGTCCGGCCTAGGAAGTGGGAAACCCAGCGCGCTCCTGAGTGACAAAAGTTAAAAGATCCACCCGGCGGTTTACCCTTGTTTGTTTCCTCCCCACCTAAGTATTTGCTCACTGAATCTTAAGCATTTACTCCCTTAAATTTTGGTGGGTTTTTTGTTGTTGTTGTTTTGTTGCGTTTTCTTTTATCCAGAAAGAGCCAGACTTCACTTTTTTACAGGTGATGGTCTGCGTACCTTCCACACGCTTAAATAAAAACAAATCCCACTTGGTGCGCTGCCCGCTGTCGCACTCCCCTCCTGGGTTTTAGGATGGTGAGACTCATCTTGCCGTTTGTGCTGTGCTTCCCCTCAGGTTTGAGGTCAGCACGGACTGAAAGCTTCGATTAGCACCCATATGGGGAGTGAAGGCAACTTTGTTCTTTGCGGCAATAAAAATGCTGGTTTAATATTTTTAGAGCAAACTGAGTTATTAGCACTAATTCAAAAATAAAACTAACTCATTTAAAAGCCATAAAAATGTGAGATGACTTTCTACAGAAGCTATATTTGACTATTTCAGGTTTAAGGAAGATAAGGAAGGTCTGATACAACTATAAAACATAAGAATTTTCTTAAAAATACCTTAATCTTATATGTTTACTAGGCTATAATGATATTTGTACATATCATAAATGTGTGATTCACTTAAATAAAGGTTATTTTAAGAAAAAGCGATTAAAAGGGTTGGGGGGTAGCTCACTAACGCTGTGCCAGGCTCTGAAGTGCTGGTGGGGAGCGGTGCTAACGGAATATACCACCATTACTGAGTTCCCATAATAGATTTTTAGTTATTTGGATTTTTAAAAAGGAAGAATTTAACAAAAGAAAGGTCACAGTTGACATGGTTTAAAGCTAGACTACTCAAAGCTCTTTAAGAGCAGGTCTCTTTTTTCTTTTCTTGTTTTTAGGGAGGTCAGGTGGCAACTTCCTACCCAATCCACACACTTCGGCCTATAGCAAGGGAACAGTAACTGTTGGGTTTGGCTGCATTGATTACCTTAAACTGAGCTGAGTCAGACTGACAAAGCGCGACCAACGGCAACACCTTCTGTAGTGTACTTCCAATAGTTGCTTGCCCGGTATCCTTCTCCCTTACGGAGAGTGAACTTGATTTTCATTCAGAAAACTACCCCTCTTCCAGTCACAGTCCACACTGGGACGGACAGGACGCTGGCCCCACACACACCCGTGGTAGTTCCAAGGCCACAGCTAATCCACAGGACACTTCACACAAATTAGAAAAGCTCACCCCTGTCTTCAGGTGGATGAAGCCCTGCTGGCCACCAGAGCACCAGGCTGGACCAGCAAACAGCCAGGGCCACACTGCCCAGTCCTCCTTTGTTCCTGCAGTAAACACATGACATGCCACGGGCGGAAGTTTCAGAAACGAACATGTGAACTAAACTGATTTCATGAGCGGTAGCCAGAAAACTGCGGGGCTTATGAGAAAGGAGGCATTCTTGCTAGGTAGTGTAGGGGATAAAGTGGTAGCCTAGGGATGTGGGGTGGCCCCAGACCACACAGTCATCAGTGAGAAAGAGCCATAGGAAAGAAAGACAAAGTGAAATGTTATTAGTCACAGCATAATGTCCGAGCCCATCACTGAGTCCGTCACCTCTGAATGCATCACTCATTTACAGGACTCAGTGAATTGCTTCTTTTATATATATCATCTGCAACCCAAAAGGGTCTTGACCAATGCAACTGTCACAGAGGAAAAAGGTAAATCTCACAGTAAACATTATATAACTAAATTCCTATTAAGCTTTGACATCAATGTACTTTATTATTATTTCAGTTACAGGTAAGTCATTATAAATCAACCTTATAAGCAAGGCCAATTCTACCTTTTTAAACAGTATATTAGACATTAAGCTAAAATACATAGATGCATTTTTATTTTCTTTGGGGATTTCAAAATTCTTCCCCCGGCAGTGCCATTGTTCACTACAGCTTGGGGCTCAGAACACAATACTGCAAAGTGTTGTCACCAGAGTTTTAAGGCCAAAGTCCTGGCTCCATGAGTCCCATCAGGTCAGGCTTGGCCACTCACTCCATAAAGCCTACCAAAGAGAAAAGTTGTGCTGAAGTGCAGGAAAGTAGTTTTAATGATCATGGCCATGCCAGGAGAATCATAGGGGTTCAAGATCTGTCTCTGAGACAAAGACACTGAAAGCATACGATGGAGGGAAGAGGCCCTCCTTAAGAAATGGTGCTGGGGAAACTGGCTTTCCACATGTAAAAGACTGAGTCAGATCCATATGTTTCACCATATATTAAATTAAAATCAAAATGAATTAAGGATCTGAATGTTAAAAACACACTTAATCCTGCAGAAAATTAAAGAAAAGGTAAAACTCTTGAAGACATAAGCATAAGCAAGATCTTCAGTAAACTACTAACAGAGTAAAGTGACAGTCAACAGAATGGGGGAAAAATGTTTCACCAACTACAGTACATAGGCAGAACAATAAGGGAATTCATATCTAGAAGACTCATATCTAAAATACATAAAGAACTCAAGTAATTAGACTGTCAAAAATAAAAGACCCAATAAAAAAACAGGCAGTTGAATAGACATTTCTCAGAAGAAGTACAAATGGCTAATAAGTACATGAAAATATGTTCAACGCCTGTGGCCATTAAAGAAATGCAAATTAAAACAATACTGAGATTCCATCTTATTTCAGAAAGAATGACTATCATCAAGAAATCAAATAATAACAAATGCTGGCAAGGCTGTGGGAAGAAAAAAAGAGTTGTGGGAATGTAAATAAGTACAACCATTATGGAAAGCGGTATGGCTCAACAAACTATAAACAGAATTTCCATTAAACTCTACTATTCCCCCTCTATCTATCTTCCCCAAAGAGTTAGACACCATACACTACAGTGATACATGCACATCTGTGTTTATAGCTGCACAACTCATAACAGCTAAATCTTGAAAGTAGTTTACATGTCCATCGATAGATGAATAAAGAAAATGTGACATTTATACACAATGGACTACTACTCTGCCTTAATGATAAGCCGAAGTCATTTGTAGGAAAATAGTTGTACTTTAAGACCATAATGTTAAGTGAAATCAGACACACAAGCTTAAATACCATTTGATTTCTCTTATAAGAGAAAGACAAAACATAAATAAAGAGCAAAACAAAAGATAAGTATTACAAAATAGGGCGGTGGATCTTTTGCAGAAGAGAATGGGACCAAGAGCTGGAGAGACGTGGGAGGAAAGGGAGAGAAAGGGGATGAAAAAAAGCAGTGAGATGTGCTATGCACATGTACCAACTCCCACAAGAAATGCAATCATTATGTGCTGCAAACAGGTGTTTGAGAGGCTGATAGAAGCTTTGGGGTTTTATAGACGAGGAGAATAAATACAAGGGTAGGGATTTGCATAACTCTCAGCATAGAAATCCTGGTCAAGTCAAGTCCTGGACTGGTGGATCTGTGCTTGCAGGCTGTTCTGGGAGGCTCTGGGAGAGTCATCAGGGGCCAATTCAGCTCTCATCAGTGAGATGATGCTTCTGCTGGGGTGAGGGATGGGCTCTGTTCAGCTCATAATTGCTCCCTCCTGGGCGCTGAACTGGGCATAGGTGGTCTGCACGCTCTGCTTTCCTGGAATCTATGGTGAGTGCAGGTTTAAGACAGTGACGTGGAGACTTTAGGCATCACTCCAAGGGGTCTGGGACTGGCTTTATAAAAGCTGGCAACTAGATGTCCCTGCAATTCCTGGAAATTAGTTACTTTTATCTAGGTGTCCTCAGTCTTGACGGGGGAAGGGAAAGGCCAGGGAAATTTAGGCTGACAAACCTTGCTTATATGACAAACACTCCTCAAGTAATTAATACGCTGATGTACAAAGCTGAGCAGGGATCTGACTCAAAGTTTTCAGGTAATAAAATAGATCACTACAAAATAAAGGGATGCTAAGATCCATCCTTCTGCAGTTTTGTTTGTTTGGCCTTTGGTTTTGTGTGGGGGGGGGGCACTAGGAATTTTACCCAGGACCTTCTTACTGAGCTACAACCCCACCCCTTTTTATTTTTCAAGATAAGGTCTTGCTAAATTGCCCAGTATGGGCTCAAACTTTGGATCCTCCTGCCTCAGCCTTTCAAATCCTAGGATTACAGGCATTCACCAACATGCCCCTTGTTAAGGTTTGTGTCTGCATGTCCCCCCAAATCCTCATGCCGTTATGGAGTGGCTTTTAGAGTTTATGACTGATCCATGATCCAATGCTGGGAATATGGGTGTGAGAGCTATACACCCCCTAGGGAGGATAGTTTGCTGGGGTTATGGTGTGAGCGCTGTACTCGCCCTAGGGCAGATAGTGTGTATATATAAGGGAAAGAAAGAGGCTGCTTGCTGCCATTCCTCCCTTCTTGCGCTTGTTGCTTTGCTGCATACCGCCGTCATGAACTGTTGCCCTCTGCCATGTGCTACTCTGCCTCAGAACCAGCCAAGTATGCACTGAAACCTCCAAAAACTGTAAACTAAATAAACCTTTCCTTCCTTTATTTTGGATGTTGGGTATTTTTTCTCAGCAACGGAGAAAAAAGTAATCAAGACACCCCGCTATATCCTGATTCTAACTGTCTGTGGGGCACCTTCAGGCTCAAGCTCTTGGTCCTTGTTAGAATACGGTGCTTTGGCACAATGAGGACTTTGAACCAAGGGGCACCGGCCGACCTCAGAAGCTCTGACTGATTTTCTCCCATCCTCCTGTCTCTCATTCTTTGTTCCCCACCATTACGAGTCATAGCAACCAGAGTTCTTTCCCAAAGTGAGTCATAGAGACTAGACCCTCTCTCCTCCAAAACAAGGTGGAAAACCTAGCAAACTCACTGCTCTCCTTTCCCTTTTCTTCTAAAGGTCCTCAGGTCCTGTCCAAGAAGCTAGCATCTGGTCAGGCCTTACTAAACGCTATGGTTTGGATGTGGAATGTCCCCCAGAGACCCCTGTGGAAGCTTGGTCTCCACCCCATGGTGCTAATGGAAGGTGGTGGAACTCTAAGAGGTGGGGCTTAGTGAAAAGTCACTAAGTCATGGGGGTATGCCCTTGAAGGAGATGGTGGGACCCTGGTCTCTTCCTGTCCAGCCATGAAGCAAGCATTCTTTACTTTGCCTTATGCACTCCACCAGGATATGCTGCTCCCTCACCACAGGCTCCAAAACAACTGATGGAAACCTCCAAAACTCTAAGCTTAAATAAACCTTTCCTTTTCATACGTTGCTAATGTCAAGTATTAGCTGCAACAGAAAGCTGAATAACACAGAGGGTCCTTCCATCTACTACCATTAGATCACACCCTTTTGTCCAATTGCATTTCTACACAAAGCTATCTATTCTTCATCTAGCCTAAACTAAAAATAAAAACTTCTCCCCAGGTCTTTGGGTCTTCATTTTTGAAGTCTCCGTGTCATATTAACCTTTGATTAAATAAACAGTGATGCTTCTCTCTTGTTAGTTATAGGAGGGCCTGTCGAGACACTCATGATGGAGACCAAAGACACCATACTTCTCTGTCCCCACAATAGGAAGACTGGAAGCTACCCAAGGCACTAATCCTCCTCGAAATGCTTACTGTTGACTATAAATGGAAGGCACATGACACATTAGAGAGGGTTTTTTAGAAATATCTTTTACACCCATTGAGAAGTTAAATAAATTTAAAATGGCATTAATAATGAAAAGAACAGATCAGTTGGGGGACTTAAAAAAGAAAATAGTAAGCAAGAATAACAGCAAAATTTCAGTAAGAAAAAGTTATAATGAACAAAATAAATTTCACATTTGATAACCAGTGTGGCAGTTTATTCTTTGATCCCAGAAATATAAAAGTGTAGGAAAAAACATGAATCGTTTGTCAAGGATATAGTAGAAACAATTCTTCCTTGCAGAGAGAAGTTAAACTCGTGTCTAGGTTCTATTCAATTTTTATATCCAAATTTCATGATTCTGACTTTTTATAGCGAGCAATTATGAACTTTTGCCCAAATTATTTACTATTTTATCATCTGTTTAGGATGTTATCACCTCCTCCTTGTCATTCGTGATTATCATTATATTACTTTGAGTTGTGTTTGTTTGAACTTGAAAAAATTAAATTTTGTTTTCACAAAGATATAACTACCTGACTTGTTTCCAGTTTATCCCAAAGCTACATTCTTGCTGCTGGTTTTATATAAAAATCTGAGAGCAGAAGATTTAAATATGAATGAAAATTAAGAGAAACCGCAGTTCATTTTTTCTAGTTCCTATTCTTTGTTGTTCTTGGCTATACCGTTGTTGTACCAATGAAAGAGCACTGAATAGAATTGCCATTGGCTCTTTGTTTTGTAAAGAATGCCTTCTTCTCCTTCCTTGCAATAATATCTGATACATCTGCTTTCTACTTTTATGACATAATTACTACTAGGTTTTAGAAAAAGAAATGACCCACGGTTAATATGGCCTCCCTGACTCCCACCTGTACCCTGCCTGTCCTACCAGTTAATGAAGAAAAGAGTCAGGTGTCTTACAGCTCCTTTGAAAGTGTGAATAACTATGACCTGACTTCCTGTCTGTAAGGAAAAAAAAGGAGAACATCAAGGTGCTTGTTCAAAAGCATGGTCAGAGATCAAGGAATTGCGCCAACTGCCCTAAAGATTGTTTTAACCTTGTCAGCCATAATTTTTGAATTACATAGCCAAAAATGAAATATATAGTCTGATCCTGCAAGTCTCTCAATTATGACACAAGTGAATTTACATTCATATTAGGTATCATACGGCTCTTGGGATTGCTTGGTGCCTTGCCAACTCCACCCATAACTGAAATGGGTTTCTGGAATAGAGAGAGAAATAAATATTCCCAATCAGTTTGAATGAATCAACATGACCACACTTATCAGTGAGTTTGCCTTAAGCAGCCAAAAGTTGTTTGTTAATGCGAGTCTACATGATGCGAGTTCAGATGCCGAGAATAACTTGATAGAGAGATGAATTTAAAGACTTAAAGGAACAACTAGGTGGATATTTACACGTAATTCACTTGACCACTCTTCAACTGTATCTACCAGTGAGACCTCAATGATGCTGAACCTTAACTTTAGGCAATGCATTAGCAAGGGGTAAGTCCCAGTGTCTTATTAAAACTCAGTGGTAGGGCTGGGTATGTAGCTTAGTGGTAGAACCCTTGCCTAACACGTATGAGTCCCCTAGGTTTGATCTCCAGCATGCAAGAAATGTCCGGTCTCGTCTTCTTGCTCTGTGTCATGAGGTGAGTGATTTGCTCTACCACATGAGGCCGTTGTATCCCTCCCTAAGCAGAAGCCCAAACAATGGGGCTGTTTGATGTTCTATGGGAACTCCCATAGCCAGGAGCCGCAATAAGCTTTTTCTCTCTATGAGTTAATCGTCTCAGGTATTTTGTTAGAAAGTTATGGAAAGCTTCTGACCAATTGGGTGGGGATCAAATAGGAAAGTCTAGGAAAAGAAAAGGCTAGGTGGAAGTTCTGAAACTTCTTCCTCACTTTCCAAAATGTAAATCAAAATGAATACTGTATCACTTGGAAGAATCACAGACAGTACAATCACTAAAGAAATGAAATTTAAGGGGTAGTTATTCTCATAATATCCTCTCTTCACTCTCGTGTTTCACCTGTGGAGGAAAAGTTTTTATTACTAGTAGTGGGTTGCTAATTTTTCTCATTTGATGACTTTATAGCAGGTGACCTCATTACCGGAGCAAATCAACACAGCCCTTGGTATCCGGAATGTACCTACTTAACCTGAACGTATCACCCCTACCCTCCATACATACACCATTATGTCAAAGGAAACTTTGCTTTTACTTAAAATTGTTAGCATTGTAATAAAACAGCTTATTCCAAAGCCATGTCAATGTCCCAGTTCCCTTAAACAGTTCAGTTCACTGAGACCTTCATCATCTCCATCCCTCAGAGCATCCCTTTGATCCGTGACACTGAGGACAATGTGCTTATAGGGCCAATATATTGGAAGTAACAAGTACTCTAGATGTCTCAGAAAGTTCTGGACTTGTCATGGGAGATAGCTAAAATTCAAGTAAATTTAAAGATCTCTTGCCTTTGTGAAGTTTTTGGGTTTCAGTGACCCAAAAAATTGGTTACTGAAACCTAAAACGTGAGTATATTCATTCTAAAGAAGGAAAA
The DNA here is from genome assembly GCA_004027595.1 of Dinomys branickii. Classification (NCBI taxonomy): domain Eukaryota; kingdom Metazoa; phylum Chordata; class Mammalia; order Rodentia; family Dinomyidae; genus Dinomys; species Dinomys branickii. The sequence goes on from PVLD010011565.1 coordinate 57,273, forward strand.
ATTTTCCATACACTATGTCCCCTACCACAAAGCTTAGTAGGTCTCTTTAGATTCAGGTGTGACATTTTAATACACTTACAAGGTAACACCTAAAGCTCTAGGGTGACAACCTAGAGGGAGAAAAGATTTGACAGTCCACCTAAAATGGCAATAAAATCTGTTCCTTATCTCTTATGAAGTGGTGGATCAGGACAGTATCGTATGATATAACAATTTCACCTCTGCATGTGTAGAAGAATTGAAAGCAAGTATTTAAATATTTTTGCACGCCAATGTTCATAGCAGCATTCATGGTAGTCAAAAGATGGAAACAGTCCAAGCATCTGTCAACAGACGAATGGATAAACAAAATGTGGTATATGCAGACAATAAAATATCATTCATCCGCAAAAAGAAATGAAATGCTGATGTATACTAAAACATCAATGAACCTTAAAAACCTCATGCTAAGTAAAATAACCCAAGCACCAAAGGGTAAATATTGTACAACTCTACTTGTTTGAAGAATCAAAAATGTGTAAATTCATACACATAAAGTAGAGAAGTTGCCAGAATGGGGAAGGTATTTCTTAATAGATATAGTGCTTCTGTCCAGTATGATTAAAAAGTTCTGGAAATAGCTAGTGGTGATGATTACATGACAGTGTAAATATACTTAATGACACTAAATTATACACTTGCAAATGGCTAAAATGGTAAATTTTATATTAGAAGTATTTTACCACAATAAAAAAAGAAATAAACACTCCCCCAAAAGATGAAAGCAATTACATACAAGCAAGATCCCAAGAGTGCAGATGTTTCAGGAACAAAAACAATGCTTCATCAGGGAAAGAGCCCTGACCAGCCAAGGTGCTGGGTAAAAGCACAGCAAACACCAAACAGGTAATAGCGGAAAGAAACTACAAGTGTCCATAATAAACTAGTGATCAGTACAAAAAAGAAGATAGCTTTAGCTGCTTGTTATTTTCTTCCTCATCTTTTAATCAGTCTCTATTATTTAAAATAAGGTATACTAGTAGTGTTAATTGTATAATTTAGCCCACAGGATACAAGATGAGCAAATGGGATTGTGACAAAATGAAAGCAGAAATGAAAGGCACTCAGATGCAGTGATCGACTTTTTACTCCTCCCGCCTTTGGACAAGGTGAGAATATATTTGCAGAAGGAATCCTCGCATCATTCATCAGAAGTATGTTGCTTTTGCTATTAGTATTTGGATGGCTAAGTATGGAGAGGAAAAATGGATATTGAGCAGTGTAGGGAGAGACTGTAGCAGGCATGGTGTGTCTCTTCCAGTTTATACCCATTCAGGGTATAAACTGTGACTTAATAACTTAGATTATTGTGACTTAATTTCCAATACTATAGCAGCCAGAAACCTAAATATTCAGTTTCCAAGACTCCCTTTGCCAACAGTTCTTCCAAGCAGACACACCTAACTGAGACTTCAGTGGAGAACTAAGCACTGTTAGTACCCATACACGGTGAGACCAGATCTTCTGGCAAGGACAGTGGCTGATCTGGTTCTTCTGGGCAGCTGCTAGCATCTACTCCTATTTCAAGTTCCCTCAGGAAGAAGGCTCTGGAATGGAGGCCAGCTGGTTTATTACGGAGCACTCTCTGGATCAAAGCCTATGGAGACGGAATGGGGCAGAAGGCAAAGCAGAGCTGCAGTTCCATCTCATCAGCCATATCACCTGACTCCAGAAGGAGGCCTTGAAACTTGGGTGGCCCCTCAGACTTAGCCTGAGTTGAAGCAATGGGGGCCATATCTCCTCAATGCAGCAATGAGCTTCCTGCAGTCAAAGCCAATTCCTGAACAAGCTGACAGTGGACAGTGTGTCTGGCAGCGCCTCCACAGGTGGGGAATCTAAGGACCTAAGGAGGAGCTGGGTAACACAGCACCATATAAGGGTTGTCGATTAAAGAGCATATTGCACCTTAGAAAATGATGATCTTTCCTCACGAGTGTCATCTACAAAATGGTCCCCCAGTGTGCCTTCGACCTGCAGTCATAGCTTACTCAGACCAGGAGCTTCTAAACAGCAGAGTTATAGAATGAAGATTTCATGGTCTATGACCAGTGACAACAGTAAGAGCCTAACTTTTCACTCACACATGGCCTTAACCCAGTTTTATGTGTCAACTCAGCTAAGCTAAAATCCCTAAGTACACAATTCCACAGTAACCTAGGAGTTGCTGTGAAGTATTGTATAGATGAGATTAAGGTTCATAATCAGTCGACTTTTTAAGTAAATAAGGTTATCTTGGATGATCTGAGTGTGCCATTCATTGGATACAGACACTGTCCCTCAAAAAAGACTGTGACCTTGGATATGGCAAGGTCATTCACTGAAGGGAAATTCCTGGAAAGGGTAGTTAGAGCTGTCAGCCTGTAATACTTCTACCAGCTGGAGGAATAAATCTTCAGTCCTGGAAATTCTAAGATTTACAGTGTCATAGCAAATCATTTGTGTCACAGGTCCAAAGATGTAGGTTATGCTGACAGTGGCATTTATTTATACAAGTAGCATGATATAAATGAACATTCTCTCAGTCTCCAAGGGCCTGTATCTCTGATCATCTTAGAGATTCTAGAAGCTAATATTTTAATAAATCCCTCTGTCTCTTTAAACTAGCTAACATGAATTCTCTTGCCTGCAGATTAGAAGTCTTAGCAGTAAAATAAGTGACTTCTAAAGCCCTGAAAATATCCTAGACAATAGAAATTCTGCTATGCTATCAAATTTAGTATAATCTTGTGCCTTACAAATACTTAAAGCCTTACAGAAAGGCTTTCTTCTAAAAGGTCCTGGTGTTTCTTATCTTCTCTGAATCACCAAGGCTCAACAAATGTAGCTCAGCATCATAAAGATTTTGTTATTATCACTCGGTAAGGAAAGCGAAGATTAATTTGTATGAAAAAAATTTTTCCAGAACTCAGACCTTCATGCTTTTGAGACAAGCACTCTACCACTGAGCTATACCTGCAGCCCTGTGTGATATTTTCTAACTGTGAAAGACCAAAGGATCTTAGCCCACTTCCAACCTACAGTAAGTATTTAATAGATTACAATGAGCATCTGATAAGTTGCCGCCTGTGCAGGGACTAAAAGTCAGTGGGGCACTCTAACTGGACCATGTGGGCTGCTTCTGCCTCCATCCTCTCCAAAACCCAGATCTTGTCCACATGATCATCTCTCTTGATCTTTTCTTCTGTAAGAGCCTCTTAGCTGCCTAGTCCAGGCCTGTTTTCACTCTGACCAGTCGTCATAATGTCAGGGAAGTGTATGTCACAGGTTTCCTTTTCCCTGAGGATAAGTATTGGCTTCTTAATAGAAGTCATTCTGATCTGAATCCTGTTTCTCTTCACTGCCTCATCTCTCCTTATCACTCTAATCCCCTACCCCGCCCTAGTCCCACTTGATTAATTTCAGTTTCTCAAATAGGCTAATGTTATCACTCCCTTCCAGAATGTGCCATAAGACCATAAGATTCTTCCATACCTGGCCTTGCTAACTCTTACTCATCTTCGAAGTCTCCACTTCGGTGTCATTCCTTCTGAGAAAACTTATTACAAGATTTGTTTGCTGGGACAAGATACCTGACACCCAGAATTAAGGAAGGAAAGGTAATTATTTGGCTCACAGTTTGCAGAGGTTTTAGTTCATACTCAGCTGGCTCTATGGCAGAGTGGCACTTGGCAGAAGGCTACAGTTCATGGCAGCAAAATACAGCAAAAGCAGCAAGAGGAAAAAGCGGTGGGGCGGGGAGCTTTTCCCTTCCTTACACTGCATGTAAACTACCCACCCCAGGGCGGCTGTATGGCTGTAGCATTCATACCCACCATCCCAACATTGGACCATGAATCAATCACAAACTCTAGAAGCCCACCCCATGATTGCATGAGGCTTAGGGGAACATCCAGACACAAACCACAATACAAGATAATCCATGTTCCAATGCCAGGGAGTCCACATCTAATCCTCTGTAAGGCTCAGTGTTCTATCTCTAACAGATCCTATGTCAAAAGAACTTTGGTAAGAACCAAACTGTACTTTACAGTAAACAATTTAATGCTATGCATTGTGAGCACTGAATCAATTCATGTAACTTTTGATCAATCTCTCTGTAATCCTGTCTTGGGAAGAGTCAGACACTAAATGGGACATGGTGGGTAACTAATTTGGGTCAACTTGACTGGGCTGGGAGCTGTCCAGGAGCCTGGTGGAGCACACTTCTGGGTATATTTGGGTGGGTCATGGAGATATAACCTCAGGTGTTACACCTGGTTCCTGGCTTCTTCTCGGGCATTGTTCCCCTGCTCTGCTTCCCAGCCTCCATGAATTGAGCAGCTTTACTCCCCCATGGCCTTCCACCATGATGATTTGCCTTGGAATCAGTTGATCATGGACTGAATCCCCTTGAAATGTGAGCCAAATTAAACCTTCTCCCCTTTTAAATTGTGGGTACGAGGTACTGTGTCTCAGCAAAAGGAAAGCTGATTAATACAAGCAAACAGAATTTATACAATAGTATTTATGAAGATTTTGATTCATGATGAGTGGCTGGAGCTCCAACAATCTGGAGAAAACATATAAAGCATACTTTAACATAAACTTGCATCATCAAGTAACAAAGCACAGAGATACTCAGAGAATTACAATCTGAAGGCTGTTATAATGATTGATACATGTGTCAACTTGAGAACTTTAGAAGCTTAGCCAAGCAACTCAGCAAGGGGCTAGGCTCCTCACTTTGGAAACAGCCTTAGCCTGTGCAAGAGGATGGAAGAGAGATGCTGTGAGCACCACACTTGCCCTGGGGGTGGCGTAGCCTGCTTATACAACATAAGGGAGGAAAAGAGGCTTGCTCGGCCCTTTCTGGCTCTTGATCTTGCTGTCTTCTGTCACCTTGAACTGTTGCCCCTCTGCCACACCACCCTGCCTTGAGGCCAGCTGATTATGCACTGAAACCTCCACAGCTGTGAGCCGAAAAAATCTTTCCTTCCTTAATTTTGGGGTGTTGAGTATTTTGTCTGAGCAATGAGAGAAAAGTAACCAAGATAGCTACAAACCTGAAGGGAAGATGAAAACCACAGACCAGAGCACGGTTGGCAAACTGCTGCTTGGAAGTAAACAGCATCAGGGTGTGTGAAGGTTAAGAAGAGGGGTCAAGCTGCATAGTGACTGACCGACTGGGGTGCTGCACCAAGCCATCCTGAAATGCCATGTTCTCAGCAGGGAGCCTGGACAAGGCCTCTGCCTCCATGTAGAAGCAGTGAGTATAAAGACATTACTTTCAAATCAACTGATGGAAGAGGAATTCAGTCAAGCAGAATAGAAAGAATTGGGGAAAGGAAAGGAAAAAATGATGGTAAATAAAGGGCACCAAGTAATATGCCAGAATGAAGGTGAATGTGACAACTATCACATTAAAAGAAAGCAGGTAGAGAGATCCTTTGCAGATTAGAAGAAGGCCAGCAAATGCAGGGAGGTGAAGGAGAAATAAAAGAAATTAAAATGTGTTATGTGCACACACTACCACCCCATGATGAATGTAATCATGCACTGCACATGTGTACTAATAAAAATTTTTAAATTTTAAAAAGGAAAAACATTTTTTAAAAAGACAGAGATTAATTACATGTGATGGTACAACTCTGTAATCTTAGCACTTTGGGAGGATAAAGAAGGAGGATCACAAGTTCAAGCCGAGCCTGGGCAACTTACAGAGACCATATTTCAAAATTTAAAGTAAGTAATAATAATCAACACGAAGCTGGGGATGTAGCTCAGCGCAAGACCCTGGGTTCATTCCCCAGTACTGGAGAAACAGGAAAGAAAAGATCTGCAGAGATTTTCAGATTAGACAAAAGAGTACATACCACTACACTGTATGCTGTTTCCAACAGATATAACTATAATTTAAAGACATGGAAATGTAAAGTACTTGATGGGGAAAAAATGTCAAGTAAATATAAAGTCAAAGTAGTTTTTATAAGTAATTAATAAAAATTTTTAATAAGAAGAATAAAATATAGTAGGCCTTAATACAAAAAATGTTTAGATAAAATAGATGGCACATAATGATAAAAATCATTTTTCACTTTCTCATTTAGATGACTCATTGAGCAACTTGTTTCTAAAATGTTATAATTTTAGACTGTTGGTGGTGGAGGTGGGTGGATGTGCTGCAGCACGGTGCTGTGGGAGTCCGGGGAGACGGAAGCTCGTGGCTGGAGCGGCAAAAGATGGCGACCAGGTGAGCAGCAAGGAAGCGATCCTCCTCGATAAACACCACCAGCTCGAGACAGACTTGGCGCGCATGAATGCTGGGACCTCGGCTGGGAAGATCAAACTGAACCTGTTTCTCTGAGCTGCCGGGGGAGATGCGGTAGGGCGGCCCAAACTGCCGTGGCGAGATGCGGGAAATCCCCAGACGCTGGGAGCCGGAGACGCTCCGCGCGGGGAGGGGGCTTGGCTGGGTCCAACCGCCCTGGGGGCAAAGCCAGCTCGGTCCCTTCCACCTCCCGAGCCGGCGCAGCTTTCCAGCGACTCCCGACAGAGATCGGCTTATTAGCAGCGGCAACGCCCGGCAGTCTCACATTTCGCGTGCATCGGGCAGGCGGTGCAGCCTAGACCCTCGGCAGCCAGCGGTCCGTGGACAGGGCGGTGCGAGCAGCATAGGAGCGGAGCATCCCGCTCCCTCCCCCAGACCCGGAGAGCACGAGGAAACAAGTGGCTGCAAGCGGCAGATCGCGAGCATAGCACAAAAAACTGGCACCTTGGAACCTTCCTGCCTGCAGGGACTCCGAAAACTGGTGAGCTATCTGCGCTCGCGACCAGATCACCGAGTGGGGGAGGAGATCCATCCCTATACCTGCAGGGAACCCTGGGAGGGCAGGGGAGCGGTCCTACACACCTCACCGAGGTCTCTAGCTAGGGAATAGCTAACCAAAATCTGTATAGCCTTTTAAGCAGAACTCTCAGCAGAAAGCTTAAGGGACATTCCCCCAAAGAAAAGTCATTGGAGCAGCCTCTGCAGCAGACCTTTGCCTGCTGAGCTGCTGGGGAATCTACTGCTCAATATTTTGAATCAGATACCCAAAAAAGGGAAGACAGAAGAACAAATCTCAGCAGAAAGCTTAAGGGACATTCTCCCAAAGAGAAGGAATCGTTCGAGCAGCCTTTGCAGCAGACCTCCACCTGATGAACTGCCTGTGGAATTTATAGCTCCACATTTTGAATCTGATACCCAAAAATGGGAAAACAGAGGAGCAAAACGCAGTCTCAAAACTCAACCCCACCCAGAACAAGTTTTGAAGATGAAGATACAG
>PVLD010011566.1:0-64605 GCA_004027595.1 Dinomys branickii
TCAACTGTCTGACTAAATTTGCATGTCTGTATATGGGTCCATACATCTACAATTCGAAGATATCAATGGATAAAACAACAACTACTGTTGAGACCATATCACCTTGTCTATAGATTAGTTGTGATTGTACTATTTTCTATGATAATAGGTGTCTGTTTGTCAATATGTTTTTGTACTTTTATGTTTCTAAAATAAAAAATAAAAAAAAAAAAAAAAAAAAAAAAATTCTATGTTTCTGTACTCAGCAACCATTAATCACAGGACACAACTAACAGTCAACGTTGTTGACATCTCCCTGCTGTTTAGTATTCATAAGAGTCTACAAATCTTATCATAAACTCTCTAACCAATGGAAAATTCATATGAACTACCTTTTATATCTAATTCTTACACAATAAGCCAACATGTATCTCAGCCTAAATCACCCCAAGCTAATTACTGCACAACCAGGCAGTCCTAAATTATCTCCACTGCCTTGCCTTAACTTCTAGTTCTGTTTTCCTAATCCCATAATTATTTCTGTCCACCAGGTAGATCTTAAAACATTTTACTGCAGCTACCATATGAGCTTCCAATTTTTCACCTCTTTTTGCTAAGCACTGCGAGTTGCTTATACCTTCAGCGCACAGTGGCCTAGAGCTTTCACTAGCTTCCTGACCTTCTTCTGAATCACCTCAATTTTTAAGTATTTCTTACAAAACAAAGTTCTTTCATTTCAGGTACAATTGGGATATAATGATCTTAACAAATCCTGAATCCATTTTTAATTAACTGTCCAAGGTATTTTCAAGGTTCCATCATACTCAGTTAAAGGGCAGGTTTAGAGGAATGACTACCAAGTGCATAAGTGGATCAAAAATAGAAGAGTTCAAGATTCTTTTTCCTGACAAGGCTCTTCTTATAGACCAAGTTCATAAGCAAGGTTACAGTCAATGTGAAGACAGTTTTTATTTAGGTACAGAATACGTTTACAAGTTAGAAAATACAGATTCAGTTAGAAACCAAACAAATCAAGAGGAAAGAGGACTGGGCTTTAATGGGATGAAAGAGACAAGTGGCCAGTTAAAGTAACAAGTTTCTGTTTCACACAGGCTGTTTTGGAAAGATATGGACTTGTGCACAGGGTCCGATCACACACTGAACTGCACTTGATTGGCTGGTAGGGTGCTGCCCTCTCAAAGGTTATCTGCAAGAAGTGCTTCTCCTGGAACAGTCAGCAAATCAGCAGAAGCACCTGCTAGGAAATGCACAATCTGTAGTCTTGCCAGCACATTCTTTCTAAACAGCATTCTTTAAAATCTGGAAGTTAATAGCTGAGAGACTTTTGTCTAGCAGGTAAACTTCAGCCTACAAACACCATTTCTGAGGCTCACAGAGAAATTCTCTTTCCACTCTTGACTGTGCTTCAGCCTTTTTGTTTTTATTGCCACATATTCTTGTGTAATCTTTCCCTTTTACTGAATGTCAAGCAAACAGCTGTTTATACATTCTAGAGCAGGGTTAGAGATGGACATGCGATTCCACATTCCAGGGTTTCTAAACCTTTTTCATTTGGAAATTCAGAGCTGAATCTGCTTTCTGGTCTTCTGGTGTTTCTTCCATTCTATGGAATGGTTCTGAAAACAGCATGATTATTCCAGTCCAGACATGTAAACATTAGGTCTGAGAAATGGGAAATGGCAATATTTTTATGATGACTTGGCCCTACCCCAGTTGAAGATTCTCTACAATGGAAGTGAAGCATGAGAGAAGAAATAAAGATAGGTAAAAAGGGAAACAAAAGACCTCAATTTTGAGTTTCTCTTCTTTTGTCACTCAGGGTCCCATCCCTCCTGGGCTCTGCACATAGGCATGTGAATCACTTAATGATTATCTGTCTCACACATTTTTCTGTCTATACATCTGCTTTGAGCATCTCACACCCTTTTAAGACTATGGAAACAAAGTAAGAATAACTTTCAGTTTTCAGTGTTTGCAGGAAAACCCAATTGCTAACTTTTACAATGAGCCATTCAAGACACACGGAGAGAGACACTGATCACTTCAAGTTCTAGGAAAAGCAAAGCCTTGAAAACCAGCCCATGAAGAGATCACCTCCCCTGCTAGAAGCAATTGCTCCATGATGGGGAACAAGGCAGCCCTTATCCAATGGAAAAATGACCATTTCAGGGAACCCAATTGCTTTTAAGCCATAAGCACTTCTCCAAAGAAACTTCAAGCAGGATAATGACCCACTAGATCTTGGCCCACCTCAGCTAACCCATAAAAGTTGGCCTCATTCTTTTGTGAATGGACCAGTCTGAACATTTTCATTACAGTAGTCAAGCTCGAGAATTTTCTTATTCTTCTTTATGCTCTAAATCACCTTATTAAATCTGTCTATGCCTCACACTGATCTATCCTGAAATCCTTTTTCTGTGACCAGTCAAAAACCTACCCAGCAGGGTGATATGTGGCCATCTTTCTTTTGGGGTACTGCCTCAGACTTCTTCCAGTGACAGACCCATCAAACTGGCTAAATTAGGAGTCTCTTCTCTTTGAGAGAAAATTATATCACATCTTTTCAGGCAAGACAGGCATGGAGTGGGATAACAGTTCTCTTTTTAATCTTTAGTATTTCTATTGTTGAGGAACATGTTGAACCTGGTAGACACCTTAATATTCTTGTAAGTTAATCTCTGATTATTCTTATTGACCAATTTTCCATTATTTAATAAAGAGGGAGTCAATGTTTAATTAAAAGTGTTCACCAATAAGAACTTCATTTATTTTTTGTAAATTAGAAGATGCCAATTTTCATAAATATTTCCCATTTGAAAAAGGACTAAAAATGTTTTTGCTCTATAACAACATTGGTAAAGGGAGAGTATGTCTCAAAATTTAAAAGAAAATTAAAGGCTGGACTACAGCTCAGTGTGAAGGCCCTAGTTCAATCCCCAGCACTGAGGCAGGCGATCAGGGTGTGGCCAGCTGGCTGGGCAAGTGGAAATGACCTGTCAATCTCAGCAGTCCAGCACACATAGGCAGAAAAGCAGTTCCCAAGTCCCACATCTGGAGTCAATCAGAAAGTGATATCATCAGTTCTTCTGATATGAAATCAAGCAGATTTTTTTGATAAAATTGCTTAGCTCTAACATCAGCCTAGGAAACATGAGGGTACAGAAGACATCAGCCATTGATCCCGTGGCCACTGTGTTCTCTCTTTCTCAGCCCCTCCCTCACTCTGCAGAGTGAACTTCTTTTCTACTTTTAAAGGGCCCACATCAGGCCCTGGAAAAAGTACTACAAAATAAGGAAAATGTCTTTATTTTAGTGACATTTCTACTTTACATGACCCTATAATTTACTTTCTAATCTAAGAAACTGCCTGTATAGTCCATACATAAAAGTATACAATTCATAGTCTAATTTTTACATCCAACTGATTGCACAGTAATTTATTTTATTTCTGTAGATAAATATAACAAAAACAAATTTGTTAAACTCTAGGAGAATCATCAAAACCTTATAGTTATATGTCAATTATGAAGAAGAGGTACATACTGTACTTAAATACATACCATAACTACTAAGATCACATCAAAATAAATTGCTAAAAGCTAGATGAACTAAAAGAGCTCTATATAGATATGTTGATAAAAGTTATCTCAACTGTCTGAACCTTAGCAAAAATACAATATAAAATTTCAATTTGAAAAAATGAGTTTTGTGTTTAATTTGTGGATAATTTATAATTTTTAAGGAAAGCCTCTTAAATTTAATTGACCTAGTTCAATCACGTGAAAATAACAATTTCATTTTCTGTAAGGCTTGAAAGTGAGAAATAATTAAGTATAAAACAACAAAATTTCCTTTAATCCCATCTATCAGTGTTAACCACTTTCACTGTCTTCAACAAGAACTTTAAATGAGGGCTGGGGACATAGCTCAGTGGAATAAGCGCCTGCCTAGCAAGCACAGGGTCCTGAGTTCGATCCCCAGTACCGCAAAAAAAAAAAAAAAAAAAAAAAAAAAGAATTTTAAATGAATAGCAGTTACGTCGTTAGTACCATTTCATTTGCTCATGATATCAATAATCAGTCGTGGTTCTCTGTCGCCTCACAAGTCTTCAGAGGACAGTACTGGGTCTTATATATATTTCATCATTTTTACATAACAGCATGCAACTTGTTACTATTTCTTACTTTAGCAATCAAGAGTATATTCCTAGATCATAAAATAGTTTTACAGAATCATTATAAAGCTTACTTTAGTGTTAACCTGTACATGGAATCTACATTTTACATTTTACCATAGTATTTTGTGTTGTAAATAACTCTGTGATGAATATCCTCAAATTTGTGTGCATATGATGTAAAATTAATTTTCTGTAAAGAGCTTATAATAGGTATTGGTAAACTGATAGTGTTTTAAAAGTTTGTTTTAAGTTTATTTGTTTTAAACGTTAAAATTCTGAGGGATGTGACTGAATCTTACATGTTTACGGCTAGAATTTTCTTCAAGCCTTTTTTAAGTTTTCCCCGAGGCAGGAAGCTAAGTGGCTCTGTTTTGCCAACTGCTTAAGACTCTTCTATAATTAAAATTGCAAAAGCTGCCCACCCTGAAAAGAAGAGAGGATCTGGTGGGAAAAACTTCCTTTGTAGCTACAGGAGACAAAAATAAGTTTTAAAGAAGTTAGGACATTCCAGTAAAAGAATTTATAAATAGAAATCTTAGAATTCCACACCTGTGTATACTAATAAATGTTAACCACATTCATTTAACTTTTTAAAAAGTAAAAGGCAGATTTTGGAGAACTCGAGTGTTTTTATCTTTTGTATGTAGCCAGGTAACCACTGACAACTTCAATTACCCAGCCACTATTATGCAAATGAAATTGAAGCCAGAAGTCCTGCACCTGTGCTTGCCTCTGTATTTAATATTTTTAATGAGTTCTTAAATCCTGTTCCACAGACATGCATGTGAGATTGCTCAACTCAAATTACAGCAGAGCAGGTGAAGAGCTTTTCAGCAGAGACAATGCTTCTAAAGAACTCAGTAAGACATAGTATACGTAGAGTTTAGACATTGTCAGATGGTAAACAGACACAACAAAAGTACAATAAATTATTAAGATGTTTGTTAGTATTGAGATACTTGGTGCAGTGACATTAAAGTAATAAGAACAAAAAGGTACAGCAAGTCCTTAGCTCTGCACCGACCTTTCTCCTTGTGGGAGGACGTTTGACCCCTTGGTAGATCTATGGTCACCTTCAGCAGTGTGAAATTCTCTATTTGTTTTTTAAAATAATATGCACAATTCAAACTTCATTTGCAAGTATCTCACTGTGCTGCTCTAATAACTCACACGGAGATGCATTCACTTGAGGGGACTGAACAACAACAGCAGCCGTGCAGTTGATCATTTTGTGAGATTATAATTTACTTTTAGTGGGTGATTTAATCATCACAAATGAATGAGAACATAACAGTCCCTTTTTTTAAAAAAGGCAAAACCTGAGTTTTAGCAGCATTAGCCAAGTAGCTCAAAGCTATACAATGCTTAAGAACAGTGAGAGACAAACATAACACTCTACCTGATATTATAAAGAAGTAAATGAAGCAAGAGAATATGATTTTTCCCTTTCCATGTTAGAATATTGCAAATAAATGGGAGGAAAGTCGTAATGGGCCAACTTTCATTTTTAATATCATGTTCCCTTCTCATAATATGTAGAAAGTAGCATGTACTTTCCCTATGCTAAAAGGAAAAGTATTAATGTGTGATAATGCGTGTTAAAATAGCTAGCTCCCAAGATGGTGAACACCCAGCTACGATCTGAAAAGGGATTCTGCTTCTCCATGGTTTGAGTCTGTACGAGATAAAGGGAACAATGAAAAGCATTGTGTCATTTATGTCCAATATTTCTGGGAGCCCCATCAGTAGGTTTCTCCTACATCTTCTTAGTCAAAAATGGGTCATATGGCTGGGACTAGTTGCTAAAGAGGGTAGGAAGGTACTTTTAGCTGGGAACGTTGTCAGCTTGCACCAATCAGGGATCTATTTTTAAAGAAGAATGGAAGAAAGGACATTGTAGAGATCATTATCAGTTTCTTCTCACAGACTAGGTCTAGGATGACATTCGTGGATTCTCTCCACTGACTTATTTTATTTTATTTTATTTGGTACTGGGACTCGGACTCAGGACCTTGCACTTCCCAGGCAGGTGCTTTTGCCACTGAGCTATATCCCCAGCCCTCTGCACTGATTTTAAAACAAGAAGGAACACTGTAACCTAGAATCATTCTAAATAAGAAATTTGTATTAAATTTAGGTAGTAGCTAACAATTAAAAACAAAATTTTTAGAGTAACAATTAAAAACAAAATTTTTGAACCATAAACTAAAATATTGAGTGCCTGTAAAACTGGCAAATATTTTTCACACATTAGGAAATATTTTGTTATATTCTATGCATTCTTTTAGAAATGCATGAAAAAATTTATATATGTCCAAAAATTTGAACAATGGATGATTTCATTCAGTCATGTGTTACATCTACCATATGAGAAAATTTCTGAGAATAGTTTTTAATCTGGAATCTTGTAACTTCGTGCTGTTTCCACTCTCCTGCCATCAAAGCCTAAACCATCCTCATTTGGTGCCCAGATTAGGAACCAGTCTCTTAACTGATACCCCATTCTGCTGGGATTATGCCCGCAGACTCAATTTGTTGGTGCAAAAATAAAGCACTCAAACACCAAGAACTCTCAAGAAAGCAAGGTTTTACTTCCACAGAAGAGTGCAAACACACTCTAGCATGGGGTAGAGGGCGCTCAGAGAGGTGTGAGAAGCAGCTCAACTTTTTCCATATTGGCTGGGTTGAAGGTGTGCAATCCATCCTGACTGGCTAGTGTAGAGTGAGAGCCTGAAGGGTGGCTAACCAGGGTTGATAATGTAGAGGAGGAGTTGGGGGTATGGTGGACAGATAGTCCCCACCTGTTGATAAATAATCCTTAGCTGCCAGTTGTGTTCCCAGAATCTAAACTGAACAAACGTTTTCTGTAACTGAATAGGCTCAACATAATAGGGGTGGAGAGGGGAAGCCTAGAGTGAACTAGAGTTTAAGATGAAAACACTCACTTGTTCATATTTTCTTTAATTTTTAAAAATTTTTTGGTGGCGGGAATTGAACTCAGGACCTTGTGCTTGTCAGGCAGACACTGTGCTATTGAGCCCTGGCCCCTTTTTAAAATTTTTAATTTTTTAAAAATATTTTTGCGAGAAAAGATTTTTTTTCTTGTACTTCTCTGGCTTTCAATGCAGCAGCCACAGCCAGAATTTTAAAATGTTGAGTCATTTCTATCTCTGCTTGAAACCATCTAGAAGTTTCCAGCCCTTATCATAACAAAACTCAATGTGTGTACATTGACAGGCAATGCCCTATATGGTCTGTTTCACCCTGGAGCACTGCATACAGGTCTTGGATCTCACTTCTGCCTGCTCTCCTTTATCCCTCTGTCTCCTCCTGAGGCTCATGTCTTTGCACAAGCTTTTGCTCTGTCGGTTTGACTTTCTCCCCTAAACCTGTTCTGCTTTTCTCTTCACTTCCCTTTCATCTCTTCGTCACTATCAGATTTCAATTAGGCTTTGCCCAATAGCTTTAGAAAAACGTGGTTGCACTGGGGACTCTGCCCCGGCATTCCTTTCCTGCCCCCGCTGTTTTCCTTGCTCCACTGCTCTAATGACCACCTAACATACCATCTATCCACCGACTCCTTCCAAGGGATAACGGGGACTTTATTTTGTTAATTCTTCAGTCTTTAGTAACATTGTCTGGCACATAGTAGATAACATCTTTTAAATGGTTTCATGGACATCATTATTAAAGTAAAAAGAAGAAAAGCTATATAGTTAAGAAATACCAAGGCAGGGGTTACCGCATAATTAGTTTTTTGCATGAGATTTCTATAGATTATAATGTCCAGAACACATCATTATGAATGGAGTATATTCATATTACTTTAAGACAGTGCATTTTTCTGTTTTAGGAAGAACCTATTTCTTGCAAAAATATGTATAATATCTCAGAAAGAAATCTCAAATATCATCATAATAGTGTATTTCTACTACTATCTGCATTTCAAATTTTGAAACACAGTGGTCATAATTCCAGAAATACCATCATTTTTTTTTCTTGTATCATTGTGATTACATTCCACATTCCAAAGCAAACATCTGGTCAGATTGGTTGAGGAATTCATAGAAGTATTTGCATCATACTTGTGAATGTGACTAGCTTTGCTAATTTATAAGCACTTTAAAATTAGTATGACTATTAAAATTCCACTGGAAAATTTATATCTCCTTCAGGCCACATTTATGTTTTCTCTTATTGTCTTTGTAAATACCGCTTTCAAATACTGTCTTCAACGATGCTTTCCAACACTTCTCAAGTACTTTAAATTTTTGAACTATATGTAAAGAAAGGAAACTCTTCTCTCTACTAATTTAGTCAATTCAAATGTAAGTCAATTTCCTTCTTCATGAGCATTTGCCAGAATCTAAATCTAAAGAGCACTGAATCTAAAGAGTAGCAAATGCAAATCAGTAAGGAGTCCTCAGACTTTTTGTATATACACAGGAAAAACACAACCAAACACATCAGTTCTTAAAAAGCTCTTAAAAATAATTCTCTAGATCTCTGTCCTCCGTGCACCTGGTACATACAGGAGATTCTGACTCAGAAGGCCCATGAAACTGTTAAGACTGAGATTCACATTTGGGCCCTCCCTGAGCATGCCGTGTGCCACCTGAGGTACTAGAATAAACAGTCCATGAGCTGCTGGAACTGTGGTACAGGTCTGGGCTTTACTCATGTCCAGAACTCCTGGAGGTCAGAAACAGGTGATGCATGACAACTGCCAGTGCAGCCCGCATCTGACTCAATGCATGCCCAGAGCTGCCTGGAGACATGGAATCAGGTGGTCCACAAACAGGTGATCCTTCATTTCATGTCGGGGCTCTGCCTGCTTGCTGAACTGCCTGGGGACACGGGACTACTGGTCCGTGACTGTGCCACCAGTGCAGCCTGCTTTTGGGGCATACTTATGCCCTGACCTATGAGAAGACACTGGATCAGACAGTCTGACATCAGCTGAGATCACAGTTCACATCTGAGACCTGGGGGAACTAGGTACTCTTCACCACCTTCTAGAAGACCCCAGCTAAACAGTGCATCTCAGTTGACACTGAGGAGCAAGCCTGACCACCAGGAAAACTAGGGATGCTAGTGACCTTTGTTGACCTGCCATAGAAGAGGGAGTCTGAGCGTTAGACTCCTGGCATCAAGCATGACAAGACGAAGGACTAAAATGCAGTCTCAAAAATCCACCCTATTCAGAACAAGTCCAGAAGACATCAACATACTGGAACATGGTAAACACACACCTGAAATTGCTGAAATGATTGCAGTGGAAGTAAAGAAACAACTCCATCAGGCCACAGAAGACATCAGATCAGAAATAATCTCTCAGGCAAAAAATGAAATGACAATAAATAATGAAAGAATTTCTCAGCACATCTAAAACAAAATAGCTGAGCATAGGCAACTAATGGAAACATTAAATGAATAATATAGGAATGAACTCAAATGCATGAAACAGATTCAAAGATATTTCTAGGAAATCAAAACTTCCATTGAAAACTGGCAAACCTCTTGAATAAAGCCAAAGATAGAATTTCAGATCTTGAAAATAGCATGGCAGCTAGTGACTGTGAAAGAAAGGATCTCTTAATATCAGAAAGGATCCAGGAAAAATCAATTTGACAGCTGCAAGATGAGACAAAGAGAAATAATGTAAGACTAACAGGATTCAATGAAAAAGTAGGAGGCACCACAAATGACAAAAAAATAATATCTGCAGAAATAATGGCAGAAAATTTCCCAAGCATTGAAACAGAAAATGAAACACAAGTAAATGAGGCATATAGAACTCCTACTAGTCATAGTTAAAATAAAATTAAACCCAGACATAAAATAATCAAGGTCCCTTAGCTACTCAATATCAGTTAATAAGATTGAAAACTGATTAAAAATGTACTGACAAAGAAAAGCCTAGGTACTCATGGATTCACAGCAGAATTCTACAAGAAATTCAGAGAGGTTTAATACTAAACTCCTCAAACACTTCAGTGGAATTGAAAAGGAAGCAATTCCCCCTAACTTATTTCTGGAGGCAAGTATTATACTGACACCAAAACCAGAGAAAGACCCAAGTAAGAAAGAGAACTACAGACCAATCTTCTTAATGAATATAGATGCAAAGTTACTCAATAAAATACCAACAAATAGAATGCAGCAGATCATCAAGAAAATCATACACTATGACCAATTTGGATTCATTCCAGGAATGCAGGGATGGTTCAATATTTGCAACTCACTAAGTGCTACTTATACACCATATCAATATAGCCAAAGACAAACCCACATGACCATCTCATTAAATGCAGAAAAAGCTTTCGACAAAGTCCAACATGTACTCATGAAAAAACCCTGCAGAAAACAGGAATAGATGGTCTTTACCTTAATCTGATCAAAGCTATCTATGACAAACCAACAGCTAACATCATACTAAATGGACAAAATCTGAAACCTTTTACTTTAAAATCAGGAACAAGATAGGGATGTCCACTTTCACCACTCCTGTTCAACACAGTTCTGGAAGCATTAGCCAGAGCAATTAGACAAGAGAGAAATAAAAGGAATAAGGATAGGAAAGGAAGAAGTAAAATTATCATTATTTGCAGATGACATGATACTCTATATGGAAGACCTCAAAAACTCCACAAGAAAACACCTTGAATTAATCAACACATTCAGCAATGTAGCTGGATACAAAGTCAACACTCAAAAATTAATAGCATTCCTATACACAAACAGCAAACAGACTAAGAGAGAAATTAAGGAAACCATACTTTTCACAATAGGATCCCAAAAAGTGAAGTATTTAGGAATCAATCTAACAAAAGAAATAGAAGATCTATTTAATGAAACCTACAATGCTCTGAAAAAAGAAATTGAAGAGGATTTCATAAATGGAAAAATATTCTTTGCTCATGGATAGGAAGAAACAACATTTTGAAAATGGCCATAATCCCAAAATTGTTGTACAAGCTCAATGCAATTTCCATTACACTACCTCATTTCCATTAGCCTACCTCATAGACCTGGGGAAAACATTCCTTAAATTCATCTGGAATCAGAAGAGACCCAGAATAGCAAAAGCAATCCTGGGCAAGAAAGATGAATCAGGTGGAATTACAGTGCCTGACCTGAAATTATACTTAAAAGCTACTGTAATAAAATCAATCAGCACAATAAAATCAACATGGTATTGGCTAAAATACAGACCAGAAGATCAATGGAACAGACTAGAAGAAACAGCCACAACCACAAACACACTCAGCCACCTAATATTTGACAAAGGGGCCAAACAAACTCATGGAAAGAAAGATAGTGTCATTAATAAATGGTGCTGGAAAAATTAACTTGTCACTTGCCAAAGACTGAAAATAGACCCAAGTCTATCACCATGCACTAAACTCAAGCCAAAATGGATCACAGATATCAATATTAAAATAGACACACTAAATCCACTGGAAGAGAGAGTAAATAAAATCCTTAAAGACATAGGGGTAGGCAGAGAGTTCATGAACAAAAACCAAACCACATGGAAACTATCTCAAAGAATCAACAAATGTGATCACATCCTATTGAAAAGCTTCTGCACATCTAAAGACATCACCAACAGAGTAAAAAGAAAACCCATAATTTGGAAAATGTTTCAGCTGACTGTCCTTTGGACAAAGATCTTCTATCTAGAACATATAAAGAATTAAAAAACATCAGCTCCCCAAAATTCAAAGACCCAATCCAGAAATGGGCATCTGAGATGAATGCATAGTTCTCAGATAAAGAAATACAAATGGCAAACAAATAAATGAGAAAATGTTCAAAATCATTAGTCATTCAAGAAATGCAAATTGAAACAACATTGAGATTTCATCTCACCCCAGTAAGAATGGCCAGCATTAAGAAATCAACCAATAACAAATGCTGGCAAGGCTCTGCAGAAATAGGAATTCTTCTTCACTGCTGGTGGGAATGCAGACTGGTGAAACCACTGTGAAAATCAGTTTGGAGATTCCTCAGCAAACTAGGTCTAGAGGTCCCATTCAAGCCAGCTATTCCCCTTCTGGGTATTTTCCCAGAAGATCTCAAAATATCATATCACAGTGTACCCATATTTATAGCAGTGCAATTTGTCATAGTTAAATTGACCCATATTTATAGCAGTGCAATTTGTGTACCCATATTTATAGCAGTGCAATTTGTCATAGTTAAATTGTGAAAGCAACCCAAATGTTGATCCACTGAGGAATGGATAAAAATATTGTGGTATTTTTATATAACAGAATATTATTCAGCTACAAAGAAAGATAAACTTGAGGCTTTTACAGGTAAATGGTCACAACTAGAGACCATATTCATAAGTGAAATAAATCAGATCTGCATGTGTAAATAACATATTGTCTTACTAGTGTAGGAACCTGAAAGTGTGAATAAAAATTAAGAGGTATGATAGACATTATGAAATGAAAGGAAACTGCTCTAAAGTAAAAAGCAACTAGGATGAGCGAAAAGAGAAGAGAAAGAAGGGGAAATTATGTACATATGTATATACAGGATAGCTAACATAGTTGTACTACTGACTTCCATTGCTTTACTGAAAAGGTCAGTTAATGATTAATTATTCCATCAAGTTTGCATGTCTCTGTTTTTCTGAGAAACCACTTTGAAGATATCAATACATAATACAACAACCATTGTTTATTTCCTATCACTTTGTCTATAATTGAGTATTGTTCTTATGCTATTTTGTAAATGGATGTGTTTGTTAATATGCTTTCCTTCTTTTATTTTTTAAAATAAAAAAATTCTCTAGTAAAGTCCAGTATAAAAATGTGTATTATGGGAGCCACTCAGAGGACAGTATTTCAGTAATAATTAACCCAAATGAGTAAGATTCAGACAGCTAGCGCTCTATTACAAATGAACTGAGCTATAAGCACAAATTGAGAGAAATTGGCATAATGCACACATGCCCCAGCAGTGAGTGCTGTGCTGCTGACAATCTGGAGTAGGGCGATGACACATGTCGAGAAAATGACGTAACCTGTCTTAAGTGTTGCAGTGCACTCTAAAAATGAATGAGTGGAAGCCCATTTTGCTGTTTATATGACTAAACAACACCTAAAAGGCGAGTTCCATAGATTCCCAGGAGGAAGAGTGTAAGCAAGCCTGCAGGACAGAGGAAACAGCCTAGGAAAAGGATTGTGCATAGAAGGCACGGTGCTGACAGAGGTGCCAGTGACGGTCCAGACTGAGAATTCAGCAGGAGGGAAGAGAGGCAAACTGCACCAGATTATAGAGGGTCTAGAAGTCACTGAACTGGTTCACGAAGTTTGAACGGAGAAATCCAGAAGGCAACTAAAGAGCCTATAAAAGTAACATAGGCAAGATACTTCAATGTCTAGAGTAAAACAGTGGACACGTAGAAGTGAGTGCATTTGGGGTAATTAAGGAAGCAAAAACAATGAGTCTTAGAATTTGTTTGGATGGTCCCAGAAAGGGACAAGACTGTGAGAGTAGGAGAGGAACATCCCTTTCTTAGGACACTAGATGATGACGACATTCACTGAAATTTGAATAATGCAGGAGTTCATTGAGAATGCACAGCCTTTGTAGGTAGCATAACCATGGCCAACACCCAGAGAAGGTCCTTGTCACCTCTCATTCAATCCGAGAGCAAATCCTATTGTTTGGAAACTCAGAATATGCCCAGAATCTGACTTCACCACTTCACACCATTTCCTATGCTTTTATCCTAGTGCAAGACACCATTCTTTCTCTCTAGAATGATCACGACAGTGTCCCAGGTACCTCCTTTCATTCTCCCTTCTCCCTTTACAATGCATTTTCACTGTACAGACAGAATGCTCTTTACAAAGTTAAGTCGGACTGTACCATTGCTCGACTCAGTATCCTTTAATCACCACCCATTTCACATAAAATGAAATCTAACGTCCTCAGCATGGTCTCTGAGTTGGTTCTCCGCATCCCTCACCTAACTCTCAGATCCAGTGTCCGATTATATCCTCCTCCCTATGCCCCTTGCCCTTCCTCAGTGATCCCAAGCATGTTCCCATCTCCAGGTACATAGAGAACTTGCTTCTAGGGAATCTGAACATGATGCCACTTATCACAGGCAGCATCTCAGGGAACCCACCTGGAACCATCCTGCCCCTTTCTAGCCAACTAGTCCTATTTTTCTTCATATAATAATTACTGCCTGAGATTATATTATGCATTTATATGTTGATGTCTATATCCCTCCTGCCATTATAAAATTTATTTTTAAAAATTAACTGCCTTTGTAACTACTCCTATTATTTAGAAAAGGGTCTGGCACATGGTAGGCATTCAATAAATATACATCTTTGTATGAACTCAAGTGAATATATCCAACAGGCAATAATATGTAACCTTCCTATATATATTGGTACATATATATTTCTCATATATATGTACATGAATATACTTTTATATATGACATAAATAAAACTACCCTTTTATTATGCCTACACAAATATTGTGTTGAATCTGATATTATTCAGGACATGCTTTACAGAGCAATATGTGAGTGACTGTTGTCAACTTAACCCCACATAAAATGAAATCTAAAGTCCTCAGCATGGTCTCTGAGTTGGTTCTCAGAGAACCAACTGAGGTTTACATAATGAACCTTTCAATTCTGGATTCCTCATTTCAATTTCTGTTATGCCATTGTGTAAGTTTTCAAGCATCAAAAACTATATTTTTGTCTAAGTGTATCACTGCTTTAAAGAAAAATGTTCCCTTTATTTTTTTCTCTATTTGCATAACTGGTTTCGTCAGTTGCCGCTAAAACACAGATTTATGGCTCCCTATTCCTGTGGGAAGCACTGTGTGTACATTTTCATAGGAGTCATATTCTAAATTCCGGTTGATTTTCTCTAGTTTTCATCCCTAAAATTTTCTATTCCTAATTTCTATTTGCTTGCTATAAATTGACATAAGTCATATGTGGAAGAACTTAGAGTATAATTAATTTAGAATTGAAAAATGTCATCAGAAAATTTTGTTATATGTGCAAATATACTGCTATTATTTTATTTCATAATACGTGTATTGAATTCTATCTTTTAAGCTAGTTTTTCCATAGTTTTTTTATTGGTGCATGTTAGCTGAACAGAATATTGCCTTTCACTTTACTTGTCCATATCTACAGCACACTTTTCATGCCCCTTTTAATGCCCTTTTCACCCTTTTCTCCTCCCTCTGAACCCCATTTCTTCTCTAATAGTCTCTTATCTCCTTTCACGTCATCTCTTTTTTTAAATTGTTAATTTTTTTATTTTGTGGATTTTGCACATGGAAGAAAATGTGATATTTGACTCTCTGAGCCTGGCTACTTGGTTTCATGTGTTAATTTCCAGTTTTATCCATTTTCCTTCAAATAACATGATTTCACACTTCATTATGGCCAACTAATATTCCATTACGTATATATATATTTTTTCTTTATCCATTCATTTGTTGACAGGTACCTAGGCTGTTTCCAGGACTTTGCTATTGTGACTGAAGGGGCAATAAACACGGACATGCAGGTATCCCCACAGCATGCTGACTTCCGTTGTTTCGGTAATATACTAAGGAGTTGTATACTAGATCAAATGGTATCTTTTAATTTTATGAGGACACTTCACCTTATTTACATAATGACAAACTAGATTTTTTTAAAGTACATATAATTCAAGGAGTTTATTTCTGCTTCCTCACTTATGTACAAATAGAAAAAGATAATCAAGGTCCTAACATACATGCAAGATTCACCTTAGAACCTTATGACCTTGTACTCCACTGGGGCTCAATTGGGCAAAGCTGTATTACAGCTGACCTGCTCTCTGTGGAGAATGTTTTGTGACAGTACTTGGAAAATGCATTGACATTTCCATGTAGGAAGTCAGAGAGGAGAGTTGAAGGCCAAAACTTCCTAAACAGGAAGTGGATTCATTCAGGAATGAAGAAAAAGTCTAGCCTCCTTCTTTGGTCAGAGGAAGTTATCGCGCAGAAAGAATGCTGACAGAGGACTGGCCCAGGTGAATTCTGACGCACTGCTGCTGCACGGCTCCCACGTAGCAGGCAGAGTCAGCTTTCTGGTACTCAGAACAGATGCAATGAGCTCAAGGGGGCGTCTGCACAGTGCTGCTTTCGCTCTGCCTATTTCTGTTAGGCTATGTACTGCAATGAAACAATTTATTATAATAGGTTATGAACATAGAGTTTCTAAATTAATAAAAAACAAATAACTACACATAGGGACTTAAAATCTTCACTTGCTTTTCCCCACACTGTCTCCAAATACCTGTTATAGGTTTTTCCAATGAAATTTTACATACTATTTGCCTGGAGTGGAGATGGGGAAAGCTGGGAAACCATACAGATCCTCTCCTCTATGGCCTTTCTCTCCTGGGCAGCCCCGGCACTCAGTATCCACAGTTCTGACACAAGGGGAGTGGTAAAATTCTCTGCTCAGAACTCAGAATGAGGACTCAGGTGAGCTCTGAGTTTCACAGGCTAAAGGATCCTTAACCACTTCTCATTAGTAAATCAGAGTGTATGTGTCCAAGACTTTGGGTCTGTTACATGATAGTGTTCATGGCTATTTGGCTGTGGTCAGTCAAAATTTCTAAATTTCTAGTCCTTGATTGCTCTTAAGCCTGATTCACCATCAGACACTACATGCATTCTGCACATAGGTGTTGACTTCTTTAATATAAATCTAAGATTTCTATATTGGCCCCATATTAAATTGTATCTTATTGTTTTGGGCTCATTTTAGGCCGTAGCCATGTTTTTAATTCCATTTCAAACATGTTAATTATTCTTTAAAGGCGTAGGTCATTGGGTTTGTCTTTGTTCTTTATGTAAGCAATATACATGCCAGACAGTGGAATCACAGAGATGAAAACAAAACTGATTTTTATTTAACCAGCAGTGTCAGTAAATGTCTGACTCCCCTCCATCCAGGCCTTATTGTCTAGTAGTGCATCCCGCATGCTCTATTGCTCTGTCCATACTTGACATTTGCTAAGTGCTTTTTACCTGTGTGTCTCAGTGTGAGATTTTCTTTCTGTGTCATATCCCACGCTTCCTCTAAGCAAAATTCCATCCGCTGCTTCAAGTCTTAGGTTTAATGATGACCTAGACCATGGGCGATGAATTTCAAACAACCCTAGGGCCTCATGCTCCCTTTTATCACTCAAGGATACCTCATGGCCATGCAAAGGCAACGTGCTTCACACATTCTGTCACTACCCTATGTGTATACTTCTTCATTTACTCTTCCTTGAATGGATATCTCCATACTGTTCTGCAGTTCCTCTCACCTGAACAGAATTTACAGAACTTTTGTCCCTCTTAAAACTGTTATTCAAAAGAAACCTCCCAAGTTCATGAAAAATAAACAGACGTGCATTCTTTACAGCTCAACTGACAATTTGCTGTATGTCCTTTCTTCAATTTAAACTTACTCCTCCCATAAAGGACTAACAACTATTTCCTAATTATTATCTCATATTCTGTTATGTTGGAGCTAGGATAAGTAGTTACCATGATTCTTAATGCTCAGTGGTGCCTCCAGATCTTTATGTATGTACAAATCCAGGAGGACTCTTAGTCTCTAATGGTCTACATAGCAATCTTTCTTCTCTATATTTCCTTGCTGTTTCTCCACCAATCTCTTAGACATTTACCAACATTCATCGCTGACTTGTTCTCAAATTAATTTCCTATACAACAACCCTTAATATCAATTCAGGAGTCTTTAAAGTTCATAGAGATAAACTTAATCTCTCCATTCTTGTGATCCCTTAACTTCAGTGAACTCCATTTACCAAGCACTGCCTATAATTTGTCAACTCCTAAACTCTTGAACTCAAACACTTCATTCCAAAGTCTGTGAGCAGACTCCTTACATGCTCTTTGACAGTAACTATTTTCTTAAAAACGAGACATGACCAAACTTCCTGTTTCACCATTAGACATCATATCTTGCTCCCCAACAGCAATTCCTGTGCATACTTCTTTATCTTCTTTCTTACATCATGATCATGTAAATGATCTCTTACACTTAATAGGAAGCTCTTTCAGCACAATGTTCATACCGAATTCTTTTTGTCTTCCAATTACATCTCAAAGCCTTGCAAGCAGATTTCCAAAATATTTTATTTTTTTAGATAGATTTTAGTTTTATTTTAAAGACAAAAGAATGGAGACATATGAACCAGAATAAGCCATAAACAATACAGAAAATACAAAATTATACAGAATATAGTAGGGAATTAGCACTGGATGTTTTATTACATAATGTTATCTTCATATTAGTTAATACAAAAACATTAAAGGAAATACCAAATTATATATAAGATAGTAAGGAATTTGCCCTGGATGCTGTATAATATAAAGTTATCTTCACGTCTGTTAATACAAAAACAATTGAGGAAATACAGAATTATAGAGAACACAGAAGGGAATTAGCTCTGGATGCTGTCTTACATAATGTTACCTTCACCTTTGTTACTCAGTTACACAGATGATAGCCCATTTGATCATTCAGTTTTTCTCCTCCCTCATTTTTGTTGCCCTGCTACTCAATCAGTCATCTTCCCTGTGATAATAACTGTACTCCTGGGTTTATCTATACCCCTGGACTCTCATCTTGGGAAGACATATAGCTGCCTCAGACTATACTGTAACATACATGGGTGTATACAAACTGCCATGGTCAGAGGTGGAAAAGCACATATACTCACAGTGGACCGCCCAGCTCCACCCCATAGCTGTGCTATGGGTGGGGCAGGTCCAGTCCGTAAGGTGCCCTCAGTGGGGCCCTCAGTGGAGCCGTGGGGCCCACAGCAGAGCAGCTGCCGGGGCCCACAGCGGAGCAGCCATGGGGCCCACTGTGGAGCAGCCGCGGGGCTCACAGCGGGGCAGCCGCGGGGCCCTCCACAGAGCAGCCGCGGGGCCCACAGCGGAGCAGCTGCGGGGCCCTCCACGGAGCAGCCGTGGGGCCCACAGCGGAGCAGCTGCAGGGTCATGCAAGGTTCATATGTGCAAGCTGTAAGGAGACCCTCTTGGTGCACACATTAATAGTTTGGGGTGAGTCCTGAAGACCGTGGATTCATCCCATTGTTGCCAGGAACAGGCGGTGCTTGCTCAAACCGCCGAGACTCAAGGTGCTCCCAGAGAGAGTTCAGGGTGGGAGCTGAGCCCCAGCAACCCAGCTCGTGCTTCCTGCCTGATGTTGGAGTGAGAAGGGCGTGGAGCCACGTGATCCACCTCCATCTGCATCTCCCTCCTGTTGTGGTGCTGGAGCCCCTGTCTGCTCCTTGGCCAGATCCCTGGGAGCCACTCCGGCTCACCACTGAGGTTCCCCGCTGCTCTCTGCCGGTAGCTGCTCACCCAGCTGAGAGGCAGGGGGCCACCATCTCGAGGCAGGCGCAGAGCCGGGCGTGGAGCGCTGTGTACTAGTTGCATTGATTCTCTCCAGGCACTGATTAAGAAGGTTGCCACAGGGTGGGGACTCTGCTCCAGTGGCTGTTGCAACCTCTCATTCTCACACTGGGTCTGACAACTGCTACTGACCACCATTGCCTCCTTTCCTGGCTGCGCCCTCCTCTCTCCAGCCCTGGACCAGCTCTCGGAACTCCGCTCTCCTCTGGCCGAGTTGGGAGGCTTCCATGAGCATGGGCCTCCTAAGCTGAAGCTGTGAATGCCAGAACAAGGGGGAGGGCCATGGGTGTGCTTGGAGCGGTGACTTCCTCCTTCTCCTCTCCCTCCGACTGTGCCATGGCGGATCTCCAATCCTTTCCTCCAGCAGAGGTTTTGCTTAGTCTTTCCGAGGGCTTCAATTCCCATTTCAGATCCTTCCTGAGTTCAGGATACCCACCTCTTTCCCTTCTGTCCTTTGTCTGAGTGGCATTCCTCCAGAAGGTTCTCTCTGTTGCCTATCCGGTCGCCATCTTGAAGTTCTCTTGTAAAATTTATTTAGTTATTTGTTACTTTCTATTGAATTGACCATTACATTTCTAAAGTTCTGAAATGGCAAACAGACCATAGAAAGATACCACTTTAGGCTTCTGCTTGAAACCAACAGCTACAGAAAACTGCTGGCCTTGATTCAGGGCCATTCCAAAATATTTTAAAATGACCAGATAGATACATATATGAGCACACAAATTAATAACTTAGAATTAAGGTGACAGCCCCATCCCATGTATAAGTCCATTAAAGGCTACTATAATTAAATAACTTAAGTTGGGTAATTTATAGATGACAGACTTCACAGTTATAAACTCTGGAAAGTCCAGTGTCAAAGTGCTAGTAGATTGGATGTGTGATGACGACTTGTTCTCTACCTTAAGCATGGAACTTGTTCCATACTTACATGGCAGAAGGGCAAACCAGCCCCACTGGGTCTCATACCAGGGCACTAACCCCATTCACAAGAGTTCTGCTCCTATTACCGAATCGCTTTCCAGAGACACCGCTTCTCACTACTATTGCTTAGGGGGGTTAGGAATCAACACATAAATTTTAGACAGACACAAATATTAAGGTCATACTCCCCACTAAATAGGACAGTTTTATTCGATTAGTTATTCCACGAGGCCTAGAAAGCATTTATATAATTCATAGTATCACAGCTTGTTTTCATAATTCCCTATGATATCATCTCTTCTTTCAGCTTTAAGAAGAAAGTTTAAAAGTAACTAAAAGCCTATGTTATCATTGTTGGCACACAAACTGAACATAAAACTTCCAATTCAAAGTATAGAAACATGCCAACTTTTCAAAGATTTGTGTATAATATTCGGAGTTCTGCTAAGGTTTTGCTAACTTTTTAAGAGAAGACCTATGCCTATAGAAATGAAATGAAATGGAGTATGTAGCAGCTATCTTAATATGAACAATTTGGATAACAGTGCTTGGGTTTTCTACACTAATACAAAATGGAGGACTCTTTATTTCAATAAGAATCTGTTTTGAATGTAATACTATGTTTTCCTAACCTCTGTGTATAAATATATATCAGATGTTTTCTTTAAGCCCTTATGTGTGTACCTCAAAAAAAGCTTGTTCAGTGGAAAAGCAATTGGGGATATAGCAATAATTGGTATATAGTTTAAAAATATTTCTTTGGATATCCAAGTTCAAGCAAATGATTCAAGAGTAAAGGAATTTAGTCATTTTGCTCTCTCTGTAGAATAAAGATGTAAAATTTCCACACACAGTTTTTGATGTTTGAGTGTTACATCAATAGGGATTTAGCAAAGAAGTTTATAGTGTCAGAGCTGTGTTCTTTTCTGTTACATTAATCCTGTGTAGGTTGAAGTGAATCAATATTTTGTATACATTATATTAAAGGTACTATGATCATCAAATTAAATGTTAAAATAAGATTATTAGTCTTAATATAGTGATCTGAAATATTAATTTTTGTACTTATTCCAGAAATCTCATGATGTAGCTATTGAACTTTGAAATGGCCTTGCTTTATCTCCATTAGATTTTGATTTCAAAGGGATAAAATTATACTCTTATTTAGCTAGAATCTATTCAAAGAGATAGGTAAAACCAATAGAAAGGATTAAGAAAGGTGGAGAACATGTGGTTAGTAATAATAATAAGCTCTGAAATTTAAATATTTGGTGTTGTACAATTACTACATAAAGATATTATTGGATCTAAGTAATCATTTTAATTCAGCAATGGTTTGCCAGCCTATTAGATATTCATATGAATCAGCCTGTTTTTATACTAACTCTCTTCCTATACACTTGAAGAGCAAAGGACTTTTAAAATTTTGACCTACTATTACTGGCTTTCTCTTTTCTCATCCTGGTGTTATGGACATTCAGTTTATTGTAATTATTGGCTACCTCTTAGTAAAATAATAAAATTGACTAAGATGTTATTGAATTCCTGAAAGATGAATAACATGATAAAACAAAAAAATTCCACCTTTTAAAATATCATTTTCAAACTTTAGTGTTCAATTAACATCTGAGAAGCTTAAGGCCCAATTTGTCCTTTCTCTCCTCCTCATAATATGGTGTTTTTAAATTTGATGTCTGGCTAAAGTCCCAAGCTATCTTTCTGACCATGAGAGAAGTTTGCAGCCTAGTGTGGAAGGAATGCTTTTGAGGGAGTTAAAATGATTACTGATAGGCTTTCAACAGTAATTCTATACAAGAAATTAATTAGCATACCACTCACCAGAACAAAAATTTCACTTCCTGCTATTTCTTTCTCCCCACTGTCTCTTCCTCAGCACATGGTTTGAGATTTCTCACTTGACATCTTTCTGTCTCAGTAAGTTTGTTATTTGCCTACAGGAATCCTATTGACTTTTAAATGTTGATTTTGTATCCAGCAACTCACTAAATCTAGTTATTAAATCTGGAAATCTTTTGGTAGAGATTTTGAGACCGTCTATCTGGAGTAAAATGCCATCTGTACCTAATGATAAATTAACCTTTCTTTCCTATCTTTATTCCTTTTAGTTCTTTCTCGTGTGTGATTACTTTTGCCTATGTTTCCAGAACTATACTGAATAGGAGTGATGATATTGGACATCTTTGTCTTGTTCCTGATGTT
This sequence comes from Dinomys branickii, assembly GCA_004027595.1. Classification (NCBI taxonomy): domain Eukaryota; kingdom Metazoa; phylum Chordata; class Mammalia; order Rodentia; family Dinomyidae; genus Dinomys; species Dinomys branickii. The sequence continues at coordinate 22,805 of PVLD010011566.1, forward strand.
AGAGTCAAAACGTTCAGATTTTGATAATTTAGCATGATATTGCCTATTGGTTTGTCATAGATGGCTTTTATCAGGTTGACATAAAGTCTATCTATCCCAATTTTCCTTAAGGGATTTTATGATCAGTAGATGTTGGACTTTGTCAAATTTTTGTGTGTGTATGTGTGTGTGTGTATGTATTTATTGAGATGATCATGTGATTTTTGTCATTGGTTCTGTTAATATGGTGTATTACATTTATTGATTTGCATATGTTGAACATCCCTGCATCTCTGGGATAAATCCTACTTGTTCATGGTAAATAATCTTGAATATTTGCTGCATTCTGTTTGCCAGGATCTTATGGAGGATTTTCCCATCTATGTCCATTAGGGAAATTAGTCTGTAGTTCTTCTTTATAGTTGGATCCTTCTCTGGTTTTTGTTTTAGGGTAATACTTGCTCCCAGGAATGATTTTGGAAGTATTGCTTCCCTTTCTATTTTATTTAGGAGTTTCAGGAGTAATGAAATTAGATCCACTCTAAATCTCTTGTAGAACTCAGCCATATATCTATCAAGACCTGGGCTTTTCATGGTTGGAAGGTTTTTAATTATATTTTCAATTTTATTGACTGATATGAGTTATTTAGACTTTTTTATATCCTTTTTCAGTTTTGATAGTTCATACATATCTAGGAATCTGTCCATTTTTTCTGTGTTTTCCATTTTATTAGAATAAAGGGTCTTGAAGTAGGTATTGGTGATCTTTGGGATTTCTGCAGAACCTGTTGTGATTTTTATATCTTCTTTATTCAACTTTGATAGTTCATACATATCTAGCAATTTGCCCATTTTTTGTTTTCCTTTTTACTAGAATAAGTGTTTTCAAGGTAGGTATTGGTAATCTAAGATTTCTGCACAATCTGTTGTGATTTCACCCTTTTCATTCATAATTGCATGAAATTGAGTTTTTCCTTTTTTTGATAAGGTTGGCTAAGGGTTTATGAATTTTATTTAATCTTTCAGGGAACCAACTCTTTGATTCATTGATTCTTTGTATTGTTTTCTTAGTCTCAGTTGCATTAATTTCTGCTTTGATCTTTATAATTTATTTCCCTGTATGAGCTTCGGGTTTGATTTGGTCTTTTTATCTAGAACTTCAAAATATAACATCATATTATTTACCTGAGCTCTTTCTGTCTTCCTGATATGGATATTCACTGCCATAAATTTCCCCCTTAGAATTAGTTTCATTGTGCTCCATAAGTTCCAATATGTTGTATTGGCATTACCATTTAATTGTAGATACTGTTTAATTTCTTATTTAATTTTATCTGTGACCCATTTTTGTTCACTAGACTGTTAATTTCATGCATTTATGGAATTTTTGTGATTTTCATTGATTTCCAATTTCATTGCACTATGGTTAGATAATATGCATGGGATAATTTCAGTTCATCTGCATTTATTTAAGCATGTTCTATGGGCTAGTGTGTGGTCTATTTTGTATAGCAAACTATGCACAACTCAGAAGAATGTGTACTCTGATGTTGGGTAGAATATTCTGTAGACATCTACTAAATCCAGTTGTTCACAGGTTTGGATCAGTTCTGATATTTCTTTGTTGATTTTTTTCTAGGTGATCTATCTGTCTGGGACAGTGAGGTATTAATGTGCCAGATTACAACTGGCTTAGTGCTTACTTGGTTTTTCATGTCCATTAAGTTTATTTTATATAGTTGAGTGCACTGGTGTTTGATGCATATGTATTTATGCTTGTTATCTCTTCTTGGAGTTTTCCCTTAATAAGAATGTAATGGCCTTCTTTATCTCTTTGATCTACCTTGGCCTAAATTGCACACCATCTGAAAATAAAATAACTACCTCTCCTTTTTTCCAGGGTCCTGTCTCATAGAATATTGTTTTCCATCCTTTGACTTTCATACTATGAACTTCTTTTTGAGCTAAATGTGTTTCTTACATGCAGCGTATTGTTGAGTCTTGATTCTTGATACATTCTGCTAGTCTATTTCTTTTGATTGGTAAATTGAAACCATTTACTTGGATGATTATAAATGACATTTTTGGGTTATCCTTGTCATATTATTTTCTGCTATTGGTTCCTTGTATTTTCCTTCCATTTAATTGTTTTCTTTGCCTTGTGGCTTCTTTCTATTGGTGTTCTTGAATTTGTGAAGATTATCTCTCTCTAAAATATCTTTCAGCACATACTGTAAAGATGATTTGGTGATCATGAATTCCTTTACTTGTCCTTTGTCATGGAAGTATATTATTTTTCCATTAATTTTGAAAGACAGTTTTATAGGGTACATCAATCTGAGTTGGGAGTTATTTTTTTTTAAGGACTTGGAATATTTTACTCTAAGCTCTCGTTGATTCCATTGTATTGAGAATTCTGCTGTAATTCTGATGGGCTCTCCTTTATAGGTGATTTGGTTTTTCTCTACCCACTTATAATACTGTGTACTTCTGCTGCATTTCTGGAATATTGGTTATTGTATGCCTTGGTGTAGGTTTACTTTGGTCATGGCTAATTGGAGTTCTATATGATGTGGTTAGTGTATGTCAAATTCTTTTTGCACAATTGGGAAGTTTTCTGTAATTCTGTGAACAGTGTTTTTATGTCATTTGTTCTGACTCCTGCTTTTTCATTAACTCTAATCAATCTTATGTTATTCTTTGCATCATCTTGCAGCTGTCTGATTGTTTTTTGATGGTCCCTTGTTACTTTTAAGAGATCTTTCTTTTTATGATCACTAGCTGCAATCCTGTCTTCTAGATCTAAAATTCTGTCTTCACTTTCATTCACATGGTTTTGCAAACTCTCAGTGGAAGTTTTAATTTCCTGGATATCTGTGTGAATCTGTTGCATGGATTCCATTTCTTTCCTGCATTGGGCATTCATGTTTTCCATCAGTTTCCTATGTACCTCTATTTTTTAAATCTGTGTCTACTCCAGGCTTGCTGAGTAAGTCCTTTATTATTTTTATTATCATATTCTTTTACATGGGAGACTATTTTTATCTGGTTTCCTCTATAGTCTTATGCACCTGAGTTTGAACTTCTGTTGCTCTCATTTCAGAAATTTTAGACAGTGGCCTCCATATTCCTCCACCTCATTGTCCCTTGGATTTGTCCTGGGAGGGCTGCTTCTGTGTTTTGTCATTTTCTATGTTAATGCCTGTAAATTTCTTATAATGGATAGTTTGTCACTGGTATGGAGGCCTCCATAGGAAATGTCTGCTTTTCAGAGTTGTCTTCTATGTGTAGGAGGTTTTTGGTTTTTGCATCTGTTCCAAGATTCTATCTTTCCAATTTATTAAGGGTGAAATGTTACTGTATATTTATCTCAGTTCCCAGTCATTTGGTACTCAACTGTGGTGATGGTTATGACCCCAAATATTCACAATGTTGTTATAGAAGGGGGAACAGCTAATTACAGTAAGTGCGACATCCTGGCTAATGCACCATGAGCAATAACAGCAGCATCAAGCATAGTGTAGGGCCTGATAAGATGTGGTAACTTGATAAGGCACTATAAACCACAAGGGTAAGGTCTACAGTTTATAACAAAACCCAACATAAATCAGGAACTTGCACACAAGAGTTTCCCCCTAACTGAGTGATTTTACCCTTTGGGGGGTTATATAAGAGATATAGTAGACAAAACAGAGAGATAAATGTAGAGAAATTGTTGTGGTCAGGGTTTTCAAGGGAAAAGTTTTAAGGGAAGACACATAATTTATAGGACTGTTGTTATGGTTTATACATTGTGTCAACTTGGGGAGTCTAGAGGTTTGGCTGAGTGACTCAGCAGGAAGCCAAGGTGCTTACTTTGTACACATCCTGAGCCTGTGGAAGAGGAGGGCCTGGAGATTGTGTGAGAGCTACACGTCCCCTGGGTGGGGGTAACCTGTTTAAAATGTAAGGGAAGAAAAGAGGCTGCTTGCAGCCATTCTTCCCTTTTTCTGGTTGTTTTTCCTGTGCTCTGCCGCCATGAACGGTTTGCCCTCTGCCATGTGTCACTCTGCCTCTGAACCAGCCAAGTATGGACTGAGACCTCCATGAACTGTAAGCTAAATAAACCTTTCCTTCCTTCATTTTTGCCATTAGGTATTTTGTCTCAGCAAGGAGAGAATAGTAACTAAGACAACAGTTTTATAATAGTCACCATAACAATTAGATGTATTAAGAGTGCAAGAGATCTTTTCATGCACTAGAGACACAAAGAATCTAGCTGCAATCCTGGATCCCATAGTAATATCTTACATTAGCCCATCTGTAGGCCTAGAGCCCATGACAATGTGTCATATAAGTCTGTATCAAGCATCTGCACTAGAAAGGTACAAAGGTCAATGTGGTGGAAGCTAGAAAGTCTGTGCCAGTGAGATGAAGGATCTGTGCCATCAAGCTGAGAGATCTGAACTTCAGCCAGGAAGTGACATTCAAGGTAAGGATTAGAGTTCCTCCAAAAATAACTGCAGCTATCACAGAGAGCGAGGACCTGAGCTCTTCTGATGATAACTTCTGCATTAATATCAGGAAAAACAGCATGACAAGCATCTCTAGGAGAATCAACAACACACCATCTTCTCCTCCAGCTCTCCTTTTATGCTGTTGGCAACAATCTTTAGATGGACCTTGCACACCCAGAACCATGCTGATTTGATTTAGTTGGCTGTTACAAGTTTACCACTAATTAATCCACCACAGAAATTCAGTTGACTCAAGGCTGGAGGAGAAAGGATGATCATGCAAGCTTTGGGAAAGTGGAGAAGTGGGCATGAGAGATAGAATAAAGGAGAAAGCAAAAGATTATTGAAGTGAGTCACAACCTAAAGACAATGTTCACTCATATGTAAGGTCAAAAGAAATAGTTGAGGAAAGAGACAAAGAAGATGAATTGAATAAAACAAAAATATAGGTACAAATGTAAAAAAGAAAAAAATGTAACCATATATATATAGTAAAAGGAAAGTGATACACACAATCAAAGAAAATAAATAAATAAAATTCCTCTGATGTCCACTGTTCTATGGTAGTGTCTTAATCAGCACCCCACCAAGCCTGCAGTAGCATTAGTGCTGCTTTGGGTGAAGGGCATATCTTGGCCTCTAGATGTGGGTTCTGTGGTCAGCCGTTAGCCGGCAGCTTTCTAGACGGCCCACCCATGTCTCTGTACCGTTTGTCTCTGTTTTACTCTCATAGTTGCTGTAGAACTTTCAAACAGACATCACCCAAGGTGCTCCTACTCCTGTGTACAGTTTGCCCCTCCCTGGATCTCACACAGCTAGATATGTTCCACACCATTGGCTCTGCTTGTGCCCCCACCTCTGTGTTCATGCTAGGATTCTCAGGTTGAAGGGAGTGCTGACTTCCCAGTTTAAGGGTGCTTTTGCCATTGGTCACAGGATAGGGGAGTTTTAGTTTTCTACTCCTTATCTCTGCAGCCCCAAGATACTCACATTTCTGATCACAGGCTGGAGAAAGTGCTGACTTCCTGATGCAAGAGTGTTTGTGCTGCTGGTCACTGGATGCAGGAGGGGGAAGTGCTAACTTCCTACCCATTGCTAATCTCATATTCTTTGTCCTGGCTGTTGGTCCATCACAGCCACTTCCTTGGTCCAAGTCCCTGTCTTGCTTTGGTCATAGGCAAGTAGTGGTTGTGTTGTTTCTTGAATCCTCAATGCCATGGCCAGTCCCCAATCTTGTCACTAGAGGTGCCAGTTAGCTGTTATGGTGCTTGGTTACAGTGCTCAGCATAGAAGAAAAAAATCAGAAGAGGAAAAAGAAGGAGGAGTAGAAGAAGAAGAAGGAGAAGGAGAAAAAACAGTAAACAAAACAAAAAGCAAAACAAAAACTGATGACCCGTTGGGAAAGGAGCAATCACTCACCTCTGTAGGTTCCAGAGAAACTTGTTGTGCAGTGCAGTGTCCTCTGCAGAAAATCAAAAGTAAGGAGCTTTATATTCTATGTCTATGCTCTTGGATTGCGTTTGCCACACATTTGCAGTCTCCATTTGAGGGGGAAGTATCCTGGGAGTGGCTGTTCCTGCTCCAAACCCACCAGTGATAAATTCATAGGCAACCCTTTGGGCTCATTTATCATTTAATAATGTCCTATGCCTACGCTTTGTTTGATCTACGAGTATCTTTTTTCAGATTAATTTTGGTATCAGGACATATGTCCCTCCCTTTCTTCCAATTACCTATGCTTTTAGTTGATTTTCTTTGAGAAGGTCCAATGTGACTCCTTTATTCAGCCATGTTGAAATCCCACTCAGAGTTTTCTTAAGTAAGAAATTTATTATTATCATTGTCAACTGTTTGAAAGTTTTAAAAATCCACTTGTTACTACATATTTATTCATTTAGCATATACTCATTAGGCACCTTTAGAAAGGTAGATGTTGTGCTACCTCCGAGAACACTTTCAGAAACCCAGATTTGGCTTGGGGATAAAATAGTCTAACACAGATTTAGCATCTAAAATACCTTTCTTTCTGTTGAAATAACCCAAAGTCAGACTACTGTGCAGTCTAAAATCTTAACAAGAATGAAATATATAAAGAAAAAAAAAGTAGGTTTGCCTTTTAGACTATTTGAATAAAATATGTTAGAATGGAATAATATTTCTTTTACTTTTAAAGAATAAAGACTGCAAAATATTTGGAAAACTATTTCATAAAGCAAACCAATAAGGATGGCCAGCCAGGGTGGACACTTGCTCTGTGGGGACACAGTTGTTACAGCCCCTTGTGGCTCACAGCAGAAGCCTGAAGCACTTTAGAATTTTTTAGGTTAGAACAGCATTTAACAGGCAAGTTACCTATATTAGGTAGGATATGTGTATGTTTTGCCAATTTAAGCACAAGAATGGTGAAAATATAAGGGAGTGTTATGAATTACAGTGAGAAACTAAAACATTTGGCACTCTCCAAAGTCACAGGCACATGGTCTCCTAAACATCAGGTAATTTGAGGCCATATACATTTTCTATATATTTTCCCTTAAATAAAAATTCAGCAAAATTAAAATTTGAACTCATTTTAGATTATAAATACATACACTTTAATCTATTTATTTTGTGCTTTTAAATAAGCTATTTTAAACTTATTATGCAATTTTTAAAAATTATTATTATTAATCATTTATGTAGAGACAGAGGCAGGAAAACAAATAGGCAAATTATAAAAAATGCTAAATCAAGACTATGTGCTGCTGAAGTTAATCTTAGAGAGCAAAGCCTTGTTTTCCTCAATACTGTTATCACTTAATCCTCTAATATATTTTATTATGCTTTCTTAATGCTGGCAGTCATTACCTAAGAGCTCCAATTTAAGTTTTCTGCACTGACAATAAGCAGTCACTTAACACACTGACTGAGAATTGACTAAAGTTGTTTTTTCAGAAGGTGACATTGCAACAATAGCTGTGTAAAACTGGTTATTTAGAAATTACAGCCCGACTAGTTCCCTCTAAAATAGGTATTATTCTGAGCTCCAGTTCCAAGGACTCTTCAAAGAACTCCGGGCATTTCTTAGGTCTGGACGCCCACTGAAGGCCATGAAAAGCGTCTCTGTGGTTCCTGCTATGTGGTCTCCTGCACAGCCTCCTAGCACCATTTTTGCCTTCCTTTCTGGCTGTGTTTGGGCCCAGGAATGCTGCAGCTGTGACCGAGGCACATGTCTATTTCAAGAGTGTCACAAATGCAAGAGTTTTATTGTATATTGTTTTAAAATCAGCGTGTGTCTGCTGTGCATGCAGTTACAACCATCCTGGAGGCGGGGCACGGGTCAGCAACACGGCTTGGTTCCTCTTTTCAACCCCCTTTCTTTTCCCTCCCCTTCCCTTCCTCCTCTTCTAATTCCCCTTTTTATTCTTTCTAATAATATTAACTTTAGCTCCTGTTTATGACATATAATGTTTACATTCATTAAGGTTATTACATTCCTGTATATTGCATACCTTTTCTCTAATTATTTCTCCTTCCTAAGGACCCTTTGAGGAGCATTTCATTCATTATCAGTCTTCACTTAAATTTCCCTAAACTCAAAACCAGACTCTGATGACATAAACCATCCACAAAGATGGCAAAATGAAATAGGTATGTTTCTATTTCTTGTAACTATCATCAATTTATTGTGCTACTATTGTTTGCATAACGGTCCCCCAGAGGCCCAGGACTGAAGGCCTGGCATGCAGGGTGGCACTACTGGGAGATATCAGAACTTCTAGGAGATGGGGCTTAATGGGACCCTTGGGCCACGGAGGTAAAATACCGAAGAGAGTGGTGGGAAGCTAGTCTCTTCCTCTGACACACTTCTGCCATTGCTACCTATTCTCTCCATCAAAGGTCATGCCAATACTCAACCCCAACCCCTGCCCCTATTCGTCCTTTGATGCTGAACTTCCACACTGTGAGCTAACTTATAAACTTAGTTGTCTTTGGTATTTTACTGTGATCATGTGAAGATAATACATGTACTTCTCCTAAAATATTGATGAAAAATACAATGGATAAACAACAAATCCTCTGTTCTTGTGCTGGCTCTGTCAAAAAATTATTCCAGCACAAGACAGGCTTAAAGATAGTACCTTAGAAGCTACTAAGAAGATAAAGTGATGCTAAGGGTAAGACGTGTCTCTAAATTAAAGGCACTGATATCTGCCTACCATATTCTCTAGATTTCGTTTTTAAGTTTTAAATAACACTTGTTTTCAGTCTCCACTGCTCTTCATAGTCTGCCTCATGCCAAGAAGATGGCATTGACCCTCCAGTTACTCATATCCACTAATGAAACCAAAGCACACAGTTCCAACACCATCTTACTCCAGAGAAGGGGTGGGATTTTTTACATCAAAGAACCAGTCCAAGGTACAGCTTCTAATTAGTCACACTGCAGTATCTTTTATAGGCTGTGGGAGTCCACATCCCTTCAAAAAGAGGATTTTGGAACTGATGTGAAGAATAGGATGGCATAAAGTGATAAGAAGTTATTATTTTACCAATTTGTGATAGGATAGACACAGGAAATGCATTGGAGAGAACTGCAGAGACAGTTTAAGGGCATTATCTTTAACATGTTGCCTGACAGTACCATACTAAGTGCTGGAAAAGAGATAAAAATGCAGAAAGAGATGTGGGGTAGTATAAACATAAATTTCATTGCTTAATTATTTTGCCCAATCTATGTCAGAGAGGGTGCTACTGAAAATTCCACTTCCTCTCACTTTATGTGCAATGAAGAGAGGCAAAAGAAAACTAGACTACAAAGAAGGCAGGAGGGGCATGTGGAGAATCTTCAGGTATGCTTTTTGTATCTGTGTCTGTATGTACGCAACTTTAACCCTCGCATAAACTCTATCAAGTTGGCGATAGTATAATTTCCTCCACAGATAATGAAACTGAGGCACAGAAGGAGCATATTAATTCCTTCAAAATCAAAGTTACCCTACCAGCAAGTAAATGAGTTAATATCTGAGCTTGTGGAACTAATCTTGATGGCTAAATTCTTCCCCATTATGATAGGGGGAAGAATTTTTGATATGGAGGTGGTGGCTGTGATGAGGTACAGATGTTCACAAATTGTTAGCATTTTCATGTACAAGTTTCAAATTTGTATTTTATAAACTATAATTTGAATTGCTCACTCACTGAATCTAATAAAAATTCTAATTATGTTGAATAATTTACTTTAAGTATTCAAATACTCAAGTAAAAATCTACAGTACAAGCCAACCAGTAGGGCATTGTTTTGTCACTACTAGCTTTCAGCATGGAGATAAATGCTAGAGTGGCAATAGAATGTGCACTTGGCCTTCTTTCCAGAATTCCTATACCATGTATCTTGCCATGACAGTAGTTCTGGGACCCAAATATTTGTGACTGTGTTTAGTTTAGAAAATCTGTTCTCATGAAATGACTTTGAAGCTGTATGTTAAGGATTCACGGCATCTGGTTCCTGTTTATAATTTTAGTCTTCTAACATATACTTATGAGAAACATAATGAAGCAAATTGAGTGTTTATGAAGTTCTTTTACTAATAGACATTCTTCATGGTACAAAATGACCATGTCTAAAAAATGTGTGGATTACAAAGTATTTCAAATTCTGTACTTGTGAATAATGTAAAAAAAAAAAAGGTACAAAACAGGTACCAAAGAGCAACAGATACTGTAGCATGTTTCTAAGATACATCATTCCAAAGTAGGAGTCTAAATAGAAAGATTGTTTCTTTTTAATTTGATATGAAGAATTTATTACTAAATTACTAAAATTAAACATAAAGAGCATCTATTTAGTGATTCTAAGAACTGGGCACTGTTCTAGGTACAGTAATTTATTTAATCCTTATAAGGTAGGTACTTTTATTGTCATGCTGGAGAAGAGAACAGCAAGACAATAAGAAGCTAAACATCTGCATAGAGAATAGAGCTGGTAACCTGTAGAGTTGCTTAGAACCCAGAAAGTGTGACTCCTTGAATTTCACATGTAACTATTTTGCTTCATTGCTTCATTAAGAAATGGCTGCAGTGGTTTTATGAGGTAGCTCACTCTGCCCACATAGCGTATTCACCAAAAGCTTTGAGGTCTGTTCCCAAAGTGTGAGTCCCCATAGTGAATGCCGCCATTCACAGCTACTTTCCACATATGCTTCAGGAGAACATCATTTCATGGGTTGCTTTCAAAAGGTTAGGTATGACGTGCTGTTTTCTAAGACAGTTGTTTTGGCACCTTCTCCCGCTTTCCTCAGCAGAATAGATCATTTAGGTAGTCATTCAGATTACTGATGGGGAATATGTAACTTTCTTTACACAAGCATCTCACATATAATTCATATGATACAAATCATAGTTCATAACAGGTAAAATTATAGTTACTTCTTCCAGGTCAAATAAGTAGAGATGACTTTTTTGTACTATTTTCCTATTCTTTGTTTATATTTAGTATTCCTGTCAATTTGATTTCACATAAGTAAAAGTGTTGAAAATTGGCACCAAACTACTTAATTTCTTCAATTCTTGAAAACTCTTGGGCAGGGGGAGCTATTCCTGTCAATTTGATTTCACATAAGTAAAAGTGTTGAAAATTGGCACCAAACTACTTAATTTCTTCAATTCTTGAAAACTCTTGGGCAGGGGGGAGCTTTTTTAAAAGGTCTTGTAAAAGTTGATCAATGATTTCAAAACCTTGACAATTTTTGAACATCAATATCCAAGACTTTGTGAATCTCCCAGAATTTCATACAAAATCTTAGCCTTAGTGTGGAAATTTTTCTTAATTTTTTGTGAGAAGATTTATATAATGATCCTGAAAGAAAGTAACACTGATATAATCCCTGAGTTAATATAACTTTAAAGATAAAAAGACTGGTTATTTTATGGTTGGTTTAACTATAGTTATAGAATATATAATTAAAATACACAAAGATTCTCTCTGTTCAACATTTAGGTCACATGATGGGCCTCAGGTCAGTAGCTTTAGAAAAAACCACAATATAGTTGTTTAATGATTATAGTCTTTAATAACATGGAAGGTGAAGTGACACACCCTCAGAATTGTGCAATGGCCAATTTCATTATCACATCCATGGCCAATGTTATTAACAACCATTACTAACCACTGACTTGAAAAGAAGACATATTAAAATGTCTTGCACACTTCAGTGGAAAAATCTGAAAAAGTAGTTTTGAATACTTTAATATGTTACAATTATATTAACCTATGATTTTACTCAGTAGAAAAAAAGTAGCTGAGTTAAAATATGCAGTAGTTTTCCATATTCTGGTAAATTTCATTACAAGAAAGCAGCGAATACAATAGTATTGTTCTCAAAAATAAAAAGATTCTATGTGCACCTCTTGTATTTTAATTCCACCATAACAATGACAAATATCTACCTACTTCTTCCTGCTTGTTCCCATCACCATCTTTGTATGCATACTCCCATAGTGCATATAATTACTCCGTGAGGTAGCACGGAAAGTACCTTTATATAGCCAACATAAGGCACAAAGGTGTTAATGGGATTCCTCATGATCACATCAGGTGACTGGAAATACTTTGACCTGAACCCAGATCATATAATTCATCCAAGCTCTTAAACTCCACACTATATTTCATCTCTCACAGATAGGAATCTTCAAACTTAGACCAAAGTACTAATAAAGTTCATATTGCATTCAAATAAATTTCTTCTCACTGAAGTAACAAATCACCCTCAGTAATTGGCTAAAATAAAATCAGAGAGTGGAAGGAAAGTCATTGGGTACCTATCAGAATCAAGTGTTGAGTGACAATTTTTCTAAGTAAGCACCACAATGATCAGGAAGCCAGCAGAGAGCAGTTCAGCTCACGTGGAGTTCTGTGCCTGATACGGTACACACTGGGAGGGCAAGGGAGTGAATGCTGCTGACTTCTTAAACCTTAAGAGCTTTTGTTTTTACAAGAAATCATAAAATCATACTAACACTGTCTTTAAAAATTCCCTACTTTGAAGTGTGTGCACACACACTTCGAAGATATCAATATGCAAAGCAGCAACTATGGGTGGTTTTGTTGTTGTTGTTGTTGTTGTTGTTTACTTGTTTTGTTTTCTGTCTTTGGATTTTTGGTTTTTGTGTTTTTCTGTTGTTGAGAGGATTAATTGTCTGACCAATTTTGCATGTCTGTATATGGGTTCATATATTTACACTTCGAAGATATCAATGGATAAAGCAATAACCACTGTTGAGACCACGTCACCTTGTCTATAGATCAGTTGTGATTGTACTATTTTTTATGCTAATTGGTGTCTGTTTGTTAATATGTTTTTGTACTTTTATTTAAAAAAAAATTCCCTACTTTGAAAGGATATATAGTAACATGATTGTTACTAACAAGGACTTTTGTACGTATGTATCAGAATACCACATGGTGCTCCACATACATGTGTCATTTTTGTATCTCAATTAAAATAAGTAAATGAGAAATAATATTCAAGAAATAATATTCAATAAGTAAATAAGAGATAATATTCAAGAAATAAGCACTCTTCAAAGTCACACATATACATACACATACCTCTCATTAAAATTTACAGAAAACTTAAAATAACAAACATTCATCATAAGGGTAAATTATAAATTATTTTGATCCTGTAGGTCAAAAAATGTAGGTCATTTTCCTTACTGTATGTATAGTGAAGTGATTCTTATATCAACGTTTGTAGAATGATCAAAGACATACAGCATCTTTTTAAAGAAACATGCATAAAACTTATAAGCAAAGTTAAAAGGGGAAAGGTTAAAAGCTATGCTAGATTGTTCTGTGCCATCTGCTACTAAATAGTGGTTTGCAGGCTTAATTAAATAAAGACCCATGTAAATACTTCAAAAAAACTTGGTAACAGCATTAAGTCAAAAAGAGCTGAACATCCTTCCCCTCTGCACACACATTCTAAAAATATTACCAGCAGCTCCATTTCATCAAGGAAAACTATAACTGCATTGTATATCTTAGAACCAGATGCACACCAATAAATATCATATATCTAGTTCTTTACCAAAAATAAACTTCTTAGGCAACGAATAAATTAGATGTTAATACTGCTCTAAATATTAAATAAGGTGGAAACAAAAGATTTAAATTTAGAAAGTAGTATTCTCTGAATTTCTTCTGCTATATCACTGAGAGAAATTTCATTGAATTTTTTACAGAGAAAAATCAGACTCACATGAAGGTGGGAGAAGTAATATAGAGAAATCTTGTGTACATTTTACCCATCTTCCTTCCATGGTAGTGTTGGGTTCAACTGTAATAAAATATCACTACCAGAATATTAGCCTTGCGATCCAACAGTATTATTCAGCTTTCCAATTATATTTGTGATATGCATGTTTGTGATACTGGGACGGAACAGCGTCTCACTTATGGTCAGAGCGCCCTCTACCACTAAGCATCATTCTCAGCCCCAGTGTATGTCTATTTATCCCCATACAATTTTATCAAATGTGAAGGTTTCTTTGTGCGCTATCTTGTGCAGACGCTGAAGTGTTCACCATCAAAAGGCCCCCTCTGACTAACGTTTTATAACCACGTTCATCTTCCTCCCATCGTTAAGCCTTTCCTTTTCCTGAGACCCATTCATCTGCCCTCCATTTCTAATATTCTCTCCTTTCAAATTCCTCTTTAAATGAAATTAAAGTCTGCAATCATGATTAGATTTTTTATGATGCAGGTCTCACTACGTAGTATAGGCTGCCATCAAACACACAATCATAAACCTCCCAAATGCTGAGATTACAGGCCTGCACCACTGTGCCCAGATTCCCTGGAAATTGATACAACTTATGTGAATCAATAAGCCCTTTCTTTCCATCACTGAGAAATATGAGGCATGATAAAACATATAGTGGACACTTAAATAAAGATAAAATATTTGTATTACAGTAGAAGACACATTCACTTCTACCCCTCAGAATGTTCCTTCTTGTTTGGAACTTCTTCTGTTGTTCTTGCTGTCTTCTCAAACAAGTCTAGACATCCTCTTTCATGAGAGATTTTGTAGCTGCCTCAAAAACTGTGCAGGGAAATTCCTGTTAACTAGAAACAGTACAGTGTGGCCTCATCGACCCCATTCACTGGATCTGGAACCCTGTGACTTCTGGTTCTTTCATAAAGTCAGAACAACCGTGAAAGGTCAACATTTTAAATCAGTTCAGGACAAGAAGTCCCAGGACAGCACAACTAAAGACACTCATGAAAGAGAACTTCAAGAACTGCCTCCAACACTAGCCAGAATGGTGGGATAACAGTGTTAAAAAAAAGTGGGCATTATTTGAGGGGGATTAATGGCAATATGTCTTTGTTAAAACAATTTTAAATATTTAAACATTCACTGTATTGAATATAACACCTTTATATTTCATAATATATGTTTATAGTACAACAGTATACTTCATCATTCATCTGTTCATACACATCTAGAATAATTTCAACCTTGAGGTTATTACAAATAAAGTTACTATAAACATTAATGTACAGGTGTTTACATGAACATGAATGATAAACATTCAAGAGAGTAATTACTGCTTTGTGTTTTAATTGACCTTTTTAAAAACATGCCAAACCCTTTTCTAAAGTGGATGTGCCATTAATGGATGGGTGACACCTAGGAGTGCCCCAGTGCTTGTGCCTTAATGTGGATGAGCCCACTGGCACTCAGACCCAGCCCTGAGCAACGATAAGGAAAGTCTGGTTCAGGAGTTAAATGACTTAATTATTAAATTATTATAGAAAAATAAAGGGTTATCTCTCATTTATCAAAGGAGTTGAATTATAACTTATAATCTTTAGCTTTTAAACTTTTGTCATAATCAGGGGATAGTCAAGGGATCAGTCTTGTGATAAATTTATGATTTTTCTGGGCAGTTTAGACACCTCAGTCATCATCTCTATCAAAATGCATGGCCATTTTCTATTGCTGACTGGTTAGCAACAACATTGTATTCATCAATTTTATATTAATAAATAGTAGCTCTAGATCCCTAATGAATACTATCTTCACATTTCATACAAGCTGATAAAGTCTGTTGCTAGTTACCATAAGCGAGTTTATAAGAGCACAATATAGAGCTCTAATATTCACACTAAAAAGGTCAAGATTCAAGACTTGGGTAAGGAAAACTATGAGTGGTGACATGACAGTAGATTTTTGACTACATACCACATTCATGCATGCAGATATTGAAAGATTTTCATGTTTATTCAGCTTGCATTTTAGGTCAACACATAAAAGCAAACATCTTCAAACTTTGTTCCTTTGTATATAAAGTACAACCATGAATAAAAACATTTTATTCCACCCAGTCTACTCAAACCTGTTCTAAAATCCTTCCACATAAATGAGAGATTTAACAATATATTTTTAGCATGTGATAAGGTCATAAAATATATAATGCCATGCTGTTATTTTATAAGGTGTTTAAAACTAAAATTAAATAATTTTAAATATTCAAACTGTATTCCAAATTCTGTATTTAATTGACACCAGCCATACTTAGGCATTTATGTTCAGCTACACTAGATCTTGTGGTTTAAATATCTTCCCTCATCTTGTCTACTAGTCATTAAAACAGTGTGGAAACATCTCGGGTCAGGAAGTTGTCTTCAGGATTTAGAAGCAAGAAAGGCTGTCCTTCTAGAGCTGACCTTGAGCTCTGGACATCTGTGTTTCTGAGTCTAAGAAGGCTTTCAACATATCCCTTATTGCTGTGTTGGCACCCTGTCATTTGGCTTGTACCAGTGTCTGGAGAGCTATGTTCCAGAATAAACCTATAAACACTGAGGGAGGAGGCAGTTCACCGTGGACTTGGGAATTACTCAGTGTTGGGTCTGAAAGGCTGGAAAGCTCTGGCATGTATGCATGTTGATAACAAAATCTCTTCATTATCTACTAACTCCTAGGGACAACAGATGGGAATGGATTTACTCATAGTGCTTTTGCAGATATGAAGGAGAGTATCTGAATTCTTCTCTTATATAGACCTCAAATGCCTGTGAGGTCAGAGAAATCCCATTTCCAGGGTTCCCGTAGAAATTAAGCTGCCCATCAGAGCCTCACAAAGTGCTGCCATATGTCAGCTAAGTGACTCCTGGAATGTAGCTATATAAGCCATTATCAGCTCTCTGGTGACTGTGGCTATTTAAGGAGCCAAAGATACACGTTTGCTGAAACTTTCAATATGTTAGGAAAAGAAACCCGTGAAGCAGATACGAGGCTGCGATCACAAATTCAGCCATACAAAGAGATAGCCCTTTATTTTTCCATAACAATTTAATAATTAAGTCATTTAACTTCTAAACCAGGTTTCTCTTATTATTGCTCAGGACTGGATCTAAGTGCCAGTGGTCTCATCCACATTAAGGAACAAGTGCTGGGGGGACTCCTCAGTGTCACCCATGTGTGACTGTAGCCTCTGGATCTTCTAGCCGAGTCTTTGACGATTCAGCCTACTGAGCTACAGTTCTATCATACCTAGTTTTCAGCTGCTGTGAGCCCCTGTGCACCATTTCTCCTGGAAAACATCATGACTCCCTCAAGTGCTTGAGGATTTACTCAGTCAGTGCAGAGCAGGCTGGGCTGTGTGGAAGACTTTAAGCAAGCCTCAGCCACATCCATTCACAGATGTTTTTTACCCATTCCTGCTGTGGGTCCTGGACCCTCCCATGAGGGTAAGCTGTAGGCCTTCTCTGCTCTGGAGTCTCCAATCCTTATTTGGGTTTTATTTGCTCCTTACCTGGGTTTCAACAGGTAGAAAGAGGAGTCAAGGTGTACAGCTCCTTTCTGAGACCCCTGCAGTCTGAGTCAAAGCTTTTATCACTGCTCTTCTGATTGCCTTCCTTAACATACACATCCTTACACCATCTCAAACTGAAGCATTGCCTTGTTTTCCTTTTTTGCAGTATATTACTGAACCTGTCCTTCAGGAAAGCAATGAAAATGACTGCCTTAGTATATGGAGTACTGAATGGGCTGTAGACAACAAAAATTATTGGAAAGGAAAGGTTACATTATGAATGTTCTCATGTAATGTTTATGGGCTTCTCTGCCAACATCACCTGGACACAATTACTGTTGCACATTTACAAAAAGAATTATTGAGTCTGAAATTGCCCCTTGTATTGATATCACCTACCTATTAATGTTTTGAAAATAACTACTCTTGTATTAATTTGTATATGTGTGA
This sequence comes from Dinomys branickii, assembly GCA_004027595.1. Classification (NCBI taxonomy): domain Eukaryota; kingdom Metazoa; phylum Chordata; class Mammalia; order Rodentia; family Dinomyidae; genus Dinomys; species Dinomys branickii. Next base: position 40,537 of record PVLD010011566.1, read on the forward strand.
TACAATTAGAATATCTCTGTGTGACTTTCCCTGCACTCAACACTACCAAGCAGTTACAGTTCAATGCATAAAGTTTTTAGATAGTAAGAGTCATGGGAAATATTTAGAAAGCAATATATTTTAACAATTTAATGTAAGCTTCTCAATACACATTAGGGACTTTTCCTGTGCCTTGAATAAGGAGGTAAGAGTAGACATAAAACAGATCTTTGAAGGTTATTTTCCATCAAATGCCCACACGGCTTCATTGGTATTAAATTCTTGATAATTTATCAAAAGTTTAAATCTTCACTTCTTTCCTCCAAAGAGGAGCAAAATATGAAAATGTGGATCATAATACTAGTAAAGATAACTGAAGAAATTGAACTTGCACTTTATCTAGAATTTCAATATGGCAATCAACACTAACTTCTCTGAAATACAGAAATTACGGTTTAAGAATACTATTGGAAACATACATTCAGAATTAATAATCAAGTTGTCAAAAAGGCCAAAAATGTTTTACTATTTAATTGAAAGGGACCCAGGATACTGTCACAAAAGGGGAGGGCATGCACTATCATTTATAAAAGGCTTTGATGGTATCAGACAAATCTCAGCTCTTCAGAATGATAATCCTCAAGAAAGTATTGGCTGAATGACAAAATTTGTTTCCACAGTGCTGATAGAATCCAAATAGAACATATATATGCTTTCTATTTATACAATAAATATTAGTATACATACCTTTTGTTATGTAAGTTTTAAAGGTACAGTGGTGAACACTTTATCTTTGCCTTCAAAGAAGATACATATAAAACTAGGCAGGAAGATAAAGTGAAAATTATAAGTCAGTGTAAAAGACAATGAGTGTAAAAACTGCAGCTAATTCACTCTTGTGTGGAAATCGGGGAAGATGAAATATTCTTTAACAAAGTTGTGTGGAATTAAAGTTTGAAGAATGATTGAAAATTATGAGGATGATGGAAAGTATTTGCATTTTATTTCATTCACTCATTATATGCTGCTGTAACACACAGTCTTCTAGGTGATTGTAAATCAATATGGCAAAAGGAAGACTAAAACCCTCATCCTGGAGAAAATTACACTCAACGTGGAGGCAGAGAATAAGTATCTAAGAAGCCACGGGCAGGGGTAGTGGTCAAGGTGACCCTCATGAAGAAAATGAGCTCTAAGGAAAGGTGAACCAAGACAGGAGAAACATTCATGAGGAACAGAAGCTCATGGCAAAAGAGAGTTCCAGGCAGCCGGAATATAGCAAGAGCGAAATCCTCGAGGTGAAAACTTGCCTGGCATGTTCAAGGTCAGGGTAACTGCAGTGAAGTAGTAGACAAACAGTAAAATCAGAAGGTTAGAAAGGTCATAAGGCACTGTTTCAGAAGGAAGGGGAGTGGGGCTCTACAAACGAGCACGCCTCAGAGCACGGAATCTACGTTGGACAGGTTGGAAAACACGAGAGCGATGTGAGAAAATGAGGAGGGCGTGAACATCATCAAACAGGAGGGTTGTGGGTCCCAATGAGTGTGGAAGATCTTGGATGCTAGTATGTGTAGGAAGCAAGATGAAGAGCTGAGAGGTCGGTAGAGAGAGGGCTCCTTGAAACTGAGACTCTCTGGCTTGAGCTTGGTAAGAAATGTAAAGTCAGGGCCAGGATCCTAGGAGTGAGGCACTAAGCTAAAGGGAAAGATGACATAACTTGAGGACAGGAGGCCAAGAAATGCATGGGCTGCAGTACTGTAAGATCCTGAAACCACCTAGAAGTGATCTGTACACCCTGATACGAACCACAAGCATGTTCTGCTAGACCCACTTCCTTCAGAACAGGCTGACAAGCGAGCAGCTACGTGAAATGTTATGGCCGAAGAAACTTGAAATGTTACGACAGAGGGGGTCATAGAGGGGGTCCTTAACCCAGATCTGCCCAATTTTATCTCTCATTTGTTGTTTTCTTTCTCTTCTCTTTCTTTCGTTCTTCCTCTCTTCCTTCTTTTCTTAGGCGTATGAGTATGAGCATGTGTGTGCATATGTGTGTGCGTGAGTGTGTGCATGTGTGCTTGTTTGCAGAATTAAAGCGCAGTCAGTTCATTGAGGATGAAACCTGAGTGGTTAGTTGGGTTGATTACACTTGAAAATATGAGGAAAGTGAAGAACCAAGTGGAGGAGTGACAGAAACATTGCAAGGTTCATACAACTCAGTTTTCCTCTTTGCAGATTTCTTTATTCTCTTATTACTTTGGGGGGAAAAATCAAAACAGGAAAATTACTTACAGGAAACTATCCATACCATAGAATTGATTTAATCAGAAAAAAATCACCCTTTCCTACCACACTGTAGAGAAATAATTGTATTATGCATAATTATGTCATTCTGATACTGACAGCGGCATTCCATAGTCCTTGTCTGTGAAGTATTTTACTGCAAATTGGTCAGTTATTTGGAAATTAAAATTTAGAAGAAAGAGAAAATTTCACGAGATAAGTAAAACAGTGACAAAAAATCAAACTCATACTAGCTCCTTGCGGGGCTGGGGGTATAGCTCAGTGGAATAAGCACTTGCCTAGCAAGCGCAGGGTCCTGAGTTCGATCCCCGGTACCGCAAAAAAAAAAAAAAAAAAAAAAAATGGATAACATACTAGCTCCTTTCCTATGAAAAAATAATGCCTTTTTGGTACAATCTAAATATAGTTTTATTCATTGTGTTTTTTTCCTAGGATATAGTAGACATGACATAATTTTAAAGGTCTCAATTATGGATTATTCTTGCATACCAGCTGAGACCAATTTTAAAAATGTATCTGGCCAGTATAATTAAAGTTATTTTGGCCTGAATGATTACAGTGCATAGCATAAGCACACAACTGTTATTTTAAGTGTCATCTGTGTTTACATGAAAATCAATTTTAATTTATTATTTTTAATTTGTGGAAACATAACATAAATCCCCAAATAGTAAAGCTCCTAGATTCCATCCCCGTGGTTGCAACCATAACGTGCTTACATCACAAAGAGCATGACACGGGGTGTTTGTGGAGAAGGGGCAAGGTAAAGCCCTCGGGTCCGGGAGGAGATAGACACTAGGGTCAAAGTAGGAAATGCGACAGGCCCAGAGCAATAACGGTGAGAACAGGGCTGTCAATCAATTTCACATCTCTTTTTAAGGTGGAATCTTCATGATTTGGTGGTAGAGACAGATTAGATTTCAATTAACTTTGGAAGTTCCAGAAGAAGACTTGTGGAAGAACCACGACAGCAATGCATCTAAAGTTAGTATTGTAATATTGCTATAAAATTTGAATTGAAAAGTTGCCTGAATTCTTTCTGTCTGGCAAGATTTTTTTTCAAGGCTCCCAAATACACCTACAACATTTTAAAATAAGTACATCAGGAGCTACCTTTGGAACACATGAAGAACTAAACAATGCAATTCCCATCACAACTGCCCAAAGCCTACTTTCCACTGCCAAAGCTCGCAGGCCTCTGTAGCGTTATGACAAACTAAGCTGAGAGGGAACGGTTCCTTCGCCAATCACATACCTTCAAGTACGCACAAGCTGGTCATGCATATGAAGTAAGAAATCTACCTGACATGGGAGAAGCAGATATAAGAAATGGGAGAGACAGCATCTCTAGAGCTCTCAGTAGTAATAGAACCTGAAATTGAGTTCATTTTTTAAATTTGTAAATTTATTTTTCCCTAGCACATGTTTGCAGTACATAATGATTACATGCATCACAAGAAGTTAGTATGTGCACATGACTCAGAGATCTGAAATAAATTTAGTTCTCAATTAAAATGCAAATAATTCTGGGAAGTATAATTTTTATCATCTAAAAACTACATTCCTGTGTTCTATCAATGTGTTAGCAAATATGCTAGTAATTAATTTAAATATCAAAGAAATTAAAGTTCATTTCCCAGCTCTCTTTTCCTACAAAACCATGGATGAAAATTAAAGCAAAGGTAGTAGCACAAATTTCATTCAAAGCATTTCTAAGAAAACAGCAAACCACAGACTTACTTAGCTAGCCTAACCTCGATGAAATTTGTCCTCTGAGAAACACACCATCTCAACCACACTGTTATTATCTTTTATGTACACAACTCCCACTGATTCCCATAATAATCATGTGGATATAAAATAAGATTTCCTGCACTCAGGTATTTCTTATTGAGATACGTGTCATATGAATTCAGTATGAACAAAGATTCTTAAAACGAGAACTGATGGTAAAATATATGTATCAATAAAATAGTCTGGAAATTTATGAATGGCGGGTGTTTCACTCTTGGAAGAGATTACACTGTCACCTTTATCACTTACATTTAGATGTCATCTCCCATATTGGTGTAAGAAAAAAGCATAAAATAGGCACATTCAAATTAATCTGCAGGCAGAAATATCCAAGCAGATTATTAAGAATATAAAGATAGAGTCCACAGGATTTATTTTGAGGCAATAAAAAAATTCTATGCCATTCCTCATGTAGTATATACATTAACCCTTTGCATAAAGTCTCTTCCAAGATTTCATATTAAACGGGGCTATCTTCTGTGAACAGACATGACTGTACATGTTTGTGTTTTAGTACTCATCCAGCTAACATGGCTTAACAATGAAGCATTTTGGTTGGACAAAAAACCAAAACAAGGGCGGATGAACACATTTTGGCCACTATTCATAACACTACTCACATTTTGTGAAATCACTTCCACTTTTACACTTTTACAGTAGCATTCATTTTTTCTATTGTGACTTTGAAGAGCTTTGCAGTATCATTCCAGTCTCTGTCAAAGCACATACAACTGCATGCGAGCAAAGGGGATGAAATTTTTATATCATTGCCTTGTAATAATAAGACACCATTTCGTACATCAATTTGCACCAACACAAGTAAATTATTTTGAAATGTACAGAGTTAGTTCCTCTACTTAGGGAAGAACTGGAATAAATTTGGGGTACTACTTGTATCATTTATCTGTAGAGTTTAATATTTTTCAAAGCGTATGGGAGAAATCAAAGTTGCAGTCTGAAGTATCAGATTTGCTACTGCCCTAGGGGACAATGTGGAGAAGGGCAATGGGAGAGCAGAGCCCCACCATGTGTCACGCATTTCCCTTCTTTGCTATCCCCGCTACTTTCATGCCCCTTTACACCTTGATAACTACATGCTACCTTCTTCTCAGGTGCCTTGATTTTGCTGAGCAATGAATACGAATGTGTTGCATTTACCGACTCACCAGGAGGAGTGGGATCTTTGCACTGCAAACAAATACTAATAAAAAATGGTGAAAATATAATATACACAGTGACATCCCCCATGTGACACTACAGGAGTGGGGCGGGGCAAGGAGCACAGTGGATGAGGGAACTGATTAAAGTGCAAATCTGCCAAAACGAATCCTTTGATCTGTCTAACCAATACACACTAACAAAAGATGTTGGGAAAATGCCGCACAAGACTCACTCTACAGGGCCTTCTTACCCTCCTTTCCCCGCAAACTCTCCCAAACCTTAGAAACAGAGGTCTAAATAAACAAAAACTAAAATACTTTAATGTAGTGCAATGCAAAAGAAGCTTCATTTTGTTCTTCCAAAGAAATTTTTAAAAGAATTTATTCCATTCTTCAAAAGGGGAAAAAAATACTATAATCAGATTTTTAAGCAAATTTAAGTAAAAATTAAGAGTTAAGTAAATTTAAAAAATGAAAAGTAGTGTATAAATTTTAAGTAAAGAAACCAAGCAGGAAACCTCTTCAGCACACTGGCAGCTATCTCATTGGTATGTTTTTAAGGCTTTCCCTGGATATAAGTTCCAGGAAGAAAATATCAACTTTTCCTGAAGCCAGAATACAACCTATGGAATACATTCTATTTTTTCCCAAATTTACCCAGTTATCTCAATCTTCCTAATCTAATATAACCATCACCAGCCTTATACAAACAGCTCATCACCTTCCTGAGGTATTGATCTACATCATTTCCAGGACTACCTATTTATTTGATCTCTCATGCACAGAATTTTTCTTTCTAAATGCAAAATGGTTAAAATGGTTTCCCGTCATTCATGCAATACAAAAATACCTTTGCACTACCGAGACTCACTTGTACTGCCTTCTCTCCCATCATGGTCTCCTTCGCCGCTCGGAACCAGCCACAGTGGCATTTACCTTCATGCCCCCAGGTTCCCTCTACCGCTGAGTTAGCGTCTACTCATGCAGGTCTCTTCCCCGGGCAGCCATTCATGAACACCCATGCCAAGTCAACCCCCTTATAATAAGCATGAAAAATGCCACACAGCAAACTTCACAGTATATGACACAGTCTGAATTCTGTATGCAATTGCATGGTTATTTAATTATTATCTTTCTTTACCACCATACTTTAAAATTCAAAGGCATGAGCCATGAATCGTGAGCCATGTTTCACTATTCAGTAAGTTCCATCTAGTTCCTAGCACTGTTTCTGGCAAGTAAAAGTATGCAATAAACTATTTATTGATTCAATGAATGGTTCTGATACATAAAAGGCATCTTAACTAAAGGCCTTTGAACTTTAGTGTTTTTGTGTCCCTTCCACCAAATCTAGCAAATTTCTAGTTTTCATCTTTTTGGCAAACAAAAAGGTGAACAAGATAATCTCAGACCCTAAGGGATTTGTAAGCATCAAAGTGGTAGATGATATCTATTAAGAAATTGATGGTAAAAGCTAAGAAATTGCTGAATATATATCATCTAGTATTGCAAAACCTGTGTGTGTATCTTACACTAACCCTGTGAGGGAGATACTATCATTGACTTGTACAGCATCACACAGATAACACGTGGAAGAAACAGGATCCCGAGAACAAGGGCTCTGTATATAGAGCCATTGCTAACATCAACACCACACTGTCTCCTGGGAATGATAAGAATATATATAGCCCTGTAAAAAGTTTTAAGGAAACATACTGGATAGAAAACCTGCAAAGGCACACTAGTATTTTCTTGGGCTTTGAATGAGGAGCAAGATGCTCTAACCAGAAAAAAATGTGAAAGAATGAGATTAATCCAGAAGAGACTAGCAGAAAATGAATTACAGAGTCATAAATGTGCACTTATGTTTAGTGACTGACTATCAAGTCATAAAGAGTGCTGGAAATCAGATGAAGATTAACCTGAGGTCAGGAAATGAAGGACTTTGAGTCCTAGAATAAAGGAAAGCATTTTGTAGGTGATAAGGTAGCACTGAAGAAATTTAATCAGTTATTGCTATTTTCAGAATGATTTTTGACAAGTTCAGTTTTAGACAGAAGGCAAGAGTTTTGCTGGCCCTTCTAGCTCTCCCGCCATACTTCCACCAGTGACTTCAAATTCTGCCCGAACTATCAGTGCGGAGTCTTCCTGACCACCTCTCACTAACTAGGGTCAGGTTCTCCCTTTTGTTTTTAAAATGATTTTACTTTCCTAACTCCTCTAGAGTTTTATTTGTTCACTACAGCTTATAATTTTGTTTCCTTGGTAAATCAAGTTCATGAATCAAAGAAAACAAGCAAGTAAAATGCTTTGGTTGCGCGTAAAACTGAGTCCTCAGTAGCTGAGGCCGTAGGAACAGATGAGAGCGGCCAAGGTCAACGCGCCAAGCAGAAGACAAAAGTCCTGGTATTCGGTGCAGTAAAGTAGCGTCACGGAAATACTAAGCAAAAGTAAATTCAGGGAAAATAGCAAAAACAATCCAGAGAAGCAGAAAAAAGTAGAAGAACGAAGGAGGTAGGAGCTGAGACAACAGGCGGGGTTGGTTTTGAGTGACGCGCGCTGCACAGAGATCAGGGAGCAGGAAGAGGAAAACAGCCCTGAATTCTTCCAGAACGCCAATAAAATCCCGGGGCTTATCTAAGGCTTGAAAAGCAGAAGCGACATGTACAGACCATATAATTGGGCTGTCTTGAAGGATCACATTTGAGAATCAGCTTCGTCGGATGCTGAAGGAAAACTAGTTCCACATGATTCTTCAGATTTTCTACAATAATTCAAGTTAATGTCGCTGCAGGAGGATCTTTGAATCCCCGGGGTCTCTCACACCCCCTCCCCCTGCCACCTGTCTAGTCAGACTCCTCCACTCTCCCCTTCACCACCTGATGCAATTCTCTCAATATTGTGCCAGACTAAATTGCAGGAAATGAAGAGCATGCTATGCAGCCTCTCGGACTTGCTTGTTTCTACCTAGGAAAAAAAATCCCCCAAGGCAGGGAAATTTGCAACTGTAACTCACCGTTTAATTTGGTACATGATGCAAATCTTACGCCATTAGCATCGAACTGACTTCTTCTTCCTCATATTCATGAAAAGTATTTGATGAGAGAGGTGGCTAACTCCTAATTTTATTTCTCAACATGAGATAAAGAGCAATAAAGTATAATACTTTAGTTTCCCCTTATTTTACTTAACAAATCATCTACTAACCTGATCTATGTAAAAGCGCTCAGCACGTTTCAGAGGCTGATCAAACGTGCTCCTGACCCCTCTAATGGTCTTTGCTAAGTATGACCGGCCAACCTCGCATATATTCATCCACACACGGCCAAGCATTTCGCAATACAAAAATGAGGGTACAGAGATTGTTCTGCGGAATTTTATAAGAGCAGTCATCCTTTGACAGTGTGTTTAATAATGGACCACCAAGACACGAAAGAATTTCAAATTATCTACTATAAAATAAAACATTCGATAGGTACAATTGAGTAGAACCCAAATACTAAAAGTAAAAACTTAGATAATTAAAATCCACACTGAAGGATGAAAAAAATAGAACATTTTATGAAGTAATACACTTACTATGTTTAAATTTATTCAAAACATGATATACAAGAAAAACTAAAGTTAATATATATTGCATCAAAAAGGTGACCCTTTTCACACTACTGGTGCCTTTTCCTGTTTAAAAATGTTGAGTTTGAACTGTTCAGAAAACTTTAATTTCTATTCAAAGTTCTATGAAAGTATTTTTAATTTTTTAATTAACTTTAAAGAATTCATTGTACCTCCTATATACTTATAAAATTATAAATTTATAGGTTTCATTCACTTATGTAAATATAAAATTGCATATTGACATGCATACATTCATATAAAGTTGAAATGAATATAGTGTATTATTTTAATTATAGATATAAATAGCTACTGGGCAAAATTAAGTCTGACATTAAGTACTTTGCATCAATTCAATTTGTTCCCAATCATTTAAAATAATTTAAAACTCAAGAAACAGTAATTCATATTGTGAACATAAATGATCAACAGCAGGAATGAGGTAAGCTAAAAATATAAGGACTCGTTACATATATATTATCAAAAATGTTGATCATTCATGCATTGACCTGTATATGCTATGGATACACTAGTCTACATATCCTGTGACTATACCTTTTACAAACCTCCAGTTGTAATCAATCAGAATAATATTTAACAGGCTTAGATAACTGCAAGCTGTTACTTGTCCACATCTTGTTTAAGTAAATAATCACCTTCCATTGGTTATTCCAGTAATTTTTAGTACTTTGCGAATCCAGGAAATCTAAAGTGCCACATTGAGCACGTAGGCGGCTGATGGAAAGCTTTTTTAAAAAGAACTAAAATCACTTCCTGTGGTTAGCATTTTAGAACCCAGTCCAGAACAGTCTGTACCAATATTGTGGGTTTGCTGGTATCTTATTTATGAGCATCGGAAACAGGAGAGCACTAGAGCCATGCTTTGAGTAGGACGCACGTGTGAGACAGATGGAACTTGTATTTCTATCAGATGCAATTAAAGCCTTACTGAATATACTGCCAAATACCACAAATATTAAACCATTTTAGAATAAATTTACTATTGCTTTGACAGCAGTTTCAACAAAATAACAGGTTATTCCAACAAATGGGAAGATTAACTATATTGAACTAGTAGAAATATTGCAATTTAAAATGTGATACTATAGTATGGCTCAATTTTATTAATATGGCACAACCTACACAAATTTAAACCAGAGGGTTTTATTTTAATAAAAGACATGAGGCTTTTGTATGTGAAAAATTAGGAAACAGCTTTTAACTGAGATCTCCCAAGAAGAAATTAATGGAGAACGGAGAGAAGCTGCTTTCCATGCAGTGAGAGTCCACTCAGAGAGGTTCCCATTTGGGTACCATTGTCTCATAGTGCCCGCTGGCCTCGGGAAAGCCCTCCTCTCCTGCTGTCCTATGCTTCAAAGGGACCAGTTAGGACAGAAAACTTAACTGACCAGTATACTGATTCACTGGAAATTTCTGATGATACTGGCCAGAGCAATGCTGACTGCATGGGGCATTCTCTCCAAATTGCAGTGGCCTCAGGGTGAATGGGCAGTTTAGCTGAGTCCCCCATGAATCAGTAAGATTTGAGCTTATTTCAAAACAAAAATGTGTAAGTCTGTTATTAAACAAAAACAATGAAATCAATAAAATAAGTAGGTTTCTAGAGTCCATAGAACTTGGCTAGCTCTTAATGTCTAAAAAATAAAACATAGTTTTTATTAGTACAATCACAATGGCAGAAATGGTTCATGTACTGAAGTCCCCACATGTAACCAATCATATAAAATTAATAGAATTTTTTAAAATATTAAAAATTGGTTATATTCTCCCTCTTAACTATCAGAGAATTTCCCACTTATGTGAATAAGAGAAAAAACATGACTACCTACTCTTAATAAGAGATACATTTAATTAAAATACAAAAAGGCAAAAAAGGATTGAAAAAGGTATACAAAGCAAATATTAGCAGTGTGTACAGTAATGCAGAAATGGTGGCCATAAACATTAGATCTAAGGTTGAATCATCACATGGTAAAAATAATAGCTGCCAGTGTTATAGAAAGCACGTTTGATTTGAAGCATACTATCATTATACTATTTTAGGAGAAGAAAATAATGTCGCTAGTGATACACAAGGTCTGATGAAAGTCTGCAATTACATACGATGCATCCACAGTATGACAGTGTCCTAAAAACTATGCTGCATGTCTTGTCATAGCATGAACCATAAAGGCCAAGAACTGGAAATAGTCTTAAGCACTAATCAGCCAATGAATAAATAACATGACTTACACAAGTAAAGTTCTACTCAAACATAAAGACAAAGAAATCCTGGCATTTTCACCAACATATATGGAACTACAGATCATTACATAAGATGACATAAATGATATGGAAAGACAAGCACCGCATGATCTCACTCTGATGTGGAATCTAAAACATTGACCACACAGAAGTTGACATAGCAAGGTGGTAACCAGAGGAAAGGGCAGGACAGGGGCAGAAGAAGCAAGAAGTTTAGGGGCGCCACTGCATAGTTACAGTGAGTGTAGGTAATCATAATGTTGTGTACTTGAGAGAGCTAGAAGAGAGCATTTTCACCCTTTTTACCACAAAGTAATGGTAAATGGTTAAGGAAATAAATGTGTTTACTCTACTTCAAACATTACACATGCATATATGCATCAAAGTAGTATGTGGTGCCCCATGAATATGTACAGTTATGTTTCAATATATCTGAAAAATTAACTTTAAAACATTATAGAAAATGTTTTGATGTCTTAGAACTTTGTTCATAATGTATCATCAAATTACAAAAACAAGTTTCAAAATGAAATCTACAGTATTATCAGATTTTACATACTATATGCAATAGGATCATATGTATGGGAGAAAAGAGACAAAAATTATATCAAAATAACAAAAACAATGACAGAATCATAGGCAATCTTTGCTATTTTTTGCATGCATATTTTATTCTATAACAAATATCATTTATTAAAATGTTACTTTTGGTATTACACAAACTGATTTATCTTACTGAATAACTTATTTTTAACTTTAAAATCATCATTTTTTTATTTAAAAAAATAAAAGCACAAAAACATATTAACAAACAGACACAAATTAGCATAAAAAATAGTACAATCAAAACTGATTTACAGACAAGGTGACATGGACTCAACAATGATTGTTGCTTTACCGATTGGTATCTTCGAAGTGTATATACATGAACCCAGATACAGACATGCAAAATTGGTCAGACAATTAATCATCTCAACAACAGAAAAACACAAAAATCAAAAAACCAAAGACAAAAAATAAATAAAGAAAGAAATAAAGAAATAAAATTTTTAAAAACCCAACAATAGTTGCTGCTTTGTATATTGATATCTTCGAAGTGTGTGTTCAGGATAACACATACAGACATACAAGATTGATCAAATAACCCATCATCGATTATTTCTTAGCATTAAGTGATACAATAGTAGAACCATGTTAGCTCTGCTGCATATATGTATATTCATATATACATACATACATTTTTGTCTCTTTCTTTTCTCCTTTCCCTCGTCCCATCTGTTCTTTGTTTTAGAACAGATATCCTTCATGTCTCTTAGTTTATATTCCCACGCTTGGGTTCATACACCAGTGATACAATACGTTGCCTGCACATGTACCACTGATTTATAAAATTATCATATTTTTAATTTATTACAAGTGTCTTACTAAAGCCAAGCAAGAAAATCTACATTAAAAAGAATTTATAAGAAGTCACTTGTTAATTAACAAAAATTGCATGAAGATTTTGAAAAGCTTTCCACCAAATGAAGTTTTGATGTGAATTCTAAGATTACTTAGATAATGAAATTTTTTTTCTAAATGAGAAAATGATTAACTATGCTTTCTTTTTTTCACCCACACTGAAAACTTCACAATGACCAAGAATTGGCTCCCTGTGTCTGAAATGTTTCTTTATATGATTTCCTAAAATATTTCTTTAAAAATATAGAAAAAATTGTTCTTGTTATGTGTCCTTTCTTTGGTAAGAAAGTAAGCCATGTAACTACACATTTCAGGAAGGAAACAAGAGCTTTAGCCAAATTAAATAGTTTTTTCCTTCTTCTTTCTCCAGCTACCTTCATTATAGAGTATGTTAGCATAAGTTAATCCTGAATTCTAGCCTGCCTATATATTCCCTAACAAAATAAAATAAAATTCTGCATATAAACTAGGATCATTTTCTTTTAAAACATATGAAGTTAAGTGTCTGTATTATTTCTCTCCAGAGTATAATATAGAAAGTGCTAGACAGTGAGTTAGACAAATATACTAGAAACAATAATTCTCATTACTACGGATGGTCACTTTCACTTTTCTGGGCTTTACATCATACAGTATTACGTTCATTCCCACAGACATTGAGTGCTTACTATGCTCTAATCACAAAAACACAGTGGGATTAGAACAGTAAGACAGACCAAATGACCAGGTTCTGTGCCTCTTAAGAGTTTTGCTCCATTGTGTGTAGAGGGATGGCTGGGATAACTGGATTGCTGATGTCTATTGGTTTATTGAAAAGAACAGTTAAATGTTTTGACTAAGTTTTCATGCTTATGTCTGCTAATGTGAGCAACTAATTTGAAGACAGTACTATGCAATATTACAACCATTGGTGAATTCCTACTATCTTGTTTAGTGAAGCTCTGAATCCTTTCTAATTTTTTTTAATGTTACTTTTTATTCTCTTTAATGGTTTGATCAATCTTACATTCTTACATCTGGTAATGTGAGCAACTTTGTTGAAGATAACAATAGGTAATATAATAGCCACTTTTAATTCCTACCATTTTGCTTTGAAACCCTGTATCATGTTTATTGCTTTTGTGTTGTTTTTGTCCATGTTGTTGTTATTGTTTTTTTATCCTCTTTAAAAATTAAAAAGGAGAGTTTTGTTCCAACAAAGAGAAACACAATGAGAAATACATGAGTAACTGAACAAGATAATTAAATACTGGGTTTTTCCAAAAGGAAATACATATAATTGAGGAAAATTAAGAAGGAGAGGGTGGCTTAGTTAGCTTTTTGAGTTGAGGCCTGAAGAATGAGGAGGAGCTACCACTGGAGAAAGGTAGCCAAGCAGGTCCAGAGAGAGACAAGCAGTGCGGGTCAATGACACAGCACTGGCAAGAGGCAGGATGACCAGCGAGCACTGAGCAAGGGCAATGTACTGTGAGATATCAGTGGAAAGCCAGGCAACTCTCAGATCGTGAAGAACTGTGAATCCACAGTAAGGAGCTTAGACTTTCATCTACAAATAAAGGGAAATCAAGAAAAGATTTTAAGCAAGGAAATCATCTGATCAGATGAACATAATATCTGTGTGTGTGTGTGTGTGTGTGTGTGTGTACTAAGTGAAATACTATAGGAGATAAAAATGGGAACAGTCAGTTAGGGAGCTCTGACGGTGACTTGCTCTAGGATTTTGGAACAAGTGGGGAGATGAAGAGAACAGCATGAGATACATTTTGAAGGTAGCACCAATAGATCTGTTGAGAGTGGGCTGTGAGGGCTATGAAGAGAGGAAGAAACTTGGGTCCGTCTTGGGCAGGAACCAGCTGACTGGAACATGCCGATGCCATTCACCAGTAGAAAGAACGAGAAAAGCGCGTATCTGGAGGAAGAATAGGGGTGTGCCCCAAACAGTTACTTCACGAACATGATAATCCCAGATACGCAACATACAGGAGACCGAGATACCAAGCTCCAGCTCAGAGACAAGCTAGACATGTATGTGAATTTAACAGTTAATAGCATATATGTAGTTTCAAAATCACAGGAATGCATAACGTGTGCTGTTGGAGAAGGCAATTAGTATACACACTGCATTCACTTAAGAGTCAGTGACAGGCTGTATTGAGCATTTCTTTTGCTCTAATGTTTTCACATGGCAAAACTTGCTGACCAGGGTACAGCCAGAAGGACTAGCCAATTGCTAGAGAGAATGAAAAAGTCGCCTGAAAATGCCCCATGGTGTGCAAACCCTGTCTTTCTTTGGGCTTCACAATCCAGGCTACTAACCCCTGTCCTCATCGCCTGTGGGCCTGTGGGACTTAGTGAAGCTATCTAATCCTAAACATGCTCCTGCTGCCTGGCTTTTCTTTTCCAATGGAGCACAACACAGACTTCTGCCCTGGTTTCTCCTTGCCAGCTCTCTCTTCCAACCCCAAAGAGGCTTTCCTACATGGCCCTGCCTGGCAGGTGCCTTTCTCTCTGAGAAACTGTAGGTGACAAATTATCATTTCACTGGCAGTTGTCCAACAACCAGTCACCTAACTTGCATAATATTAAAACCTACATATTAAGCCAGAGTTTCACATGCCATGGAATATGCTTTGAAAGTTGCAGTGATATTTAAAACTTAGGTGCCTTAGTGAACCAAGCTGTGTCTCTCTCTGCTTCCTAAGCACATTCTTCCCTAGTCCCTCTAATTCCTTCCACATAAGTCTTCTCTTTGACTTGTTAGTCACAACTATTTTCCCTGAATCCAGATGACCCATCACATATTTATTCACTCTCCCTGTTATTAAAACATCTCCATCATTAATTCTTCTTGACACTGGGTAGTCAAGCACCTTAACCTGCCTATGAAAGTTGGTAGGAAAAAACAGAGAAGTGAGTTTCCTGAGGTAACTACGCAAGTGTATGAGCTATGTAACATTTATTCTCCTAAACACAACAAAGCATTTCCCTAAATAGATGCAGAAGATAGCTAAATTAATTTATGCCTATTTATGGTTGTTAAAAGTGCACATATGATTATGGAAAAGCTTTCCATATCCTTTGTAACATATATTCCAGAAAAGTGTTCCATTTTAAAAAGTAGAACAAAATTTACTATTACTTAAGGGAGATTATCAAATGGGACTCAGAATTCTAAACTCAATTTACTGCCGCTATTTTTATGAACATTTGAAACATGAAAAACCTTGGTTATGAACTATATTAAGTCTATTTTTAAGTCATGAAATTATCCTTAGAATTTTTAAAATCTTGCTCATTAAAACAATCGTTATATAAAACATGTGGTCTTTTCTGAAAAGTATATTATAATTTTTTATTAAAGTTAAATAATTTTTTATTCATAGCTGAATAGTATCCATATTAGGCAAAATTAAATATATTAAACAAAGTATTGTATGTCATAATATTTTTATTCTTGGTAAACATTGTAAAATGCTAAATTAAACATTCTGTTAGGAGATTGACAAGCTACTTGGGCACATTGAAATTAATAATTTGCCTTCCCTAAAATGGAGATGTAAGCAGGTTAGATTACAAAGAAAAACATCTTCTTTAGGAAAATACTAAGAAAATAAAAAGTATATAGTAGAATTTATGAAGTTATATCTTTGAAAAGGCAGCAAGCCCTATTCAGAGATATTTTACTGAGTTATTGGACAGTTGCAATGGTTGAAAACTTCAAGATGTAATCAAAACTTATGGTGGATGTTTAAATTGTTTAAAACTTATTGCAGTTAAAGATGTGCTGCCATTAATCCTTCAAAGTACTTCCCCTCACTTGAACACACGTACCCTGTCCTCCTTGGCACTTTCTGAGGCAGTTCAGGGCGTCCTCTTTCTTCAGTGTCTTTGGTTGTTTTGACATGGCTGCTTTGTTATCTTCCAATGATTCAAAAGATTTACTTTCCCAGTCATTTCAATTTGG
Source organism: Dinomys branickii (assembly GCA_004027595.1). NCBI lineage: Eukaryota > Metazoa > Chordata > Mammalia > Rodentia > Dinomyidae > Dinomys > Dinomys branickii. The sequence goes on from PVLD010011566.1 coordinate 57,073, forward strand.
GGGAAGAGCCAGATGTTGCAAGGGGCCTTATCTAGAAAATCAGTTTGAATGAGGGCGCAATGTGTTATGTTTAGAAGCCTCCCTTTCCTTTATGTGGCACTGAGCAGCAGCATTCACTGTATTTTTGATCATGTCTCACAAACATGCTCATGAAAAGGATTTCCAGGACTGCTTCAGAAGGTGGCAAGAAGGGCAGGATAAATATGTTCTAAGGGAGGAAGATTATTTTTTTTTTAAGCAGGAAAGGATTTTTTTAAAGTATAAAAGAAAAACAAACAAAAAAATCCAAACAAAATAAACAAAAAAGAAAACATTAACAAAAAGACACAAAGTAGCAAACAGTACAATCAAAATTGAATTATAGACAAAGTGATGGAATTAAGAAAGGTTATTGTATTACATATTCGTAACTTCAAAGTGCATGCTCATGAAAACACATATAGACATAAAATCTTAATCAAACAATCAATCATGAACTGTTCCTTACCATAAAGCAACATAAGTCAATAGTGGCACCATGTTAGCCGTCCTGCACATACAGACATAGATACACATTTGTCCCTTTCTTCCTTTTCTTCTTCCTTTCATCCCATTTGCTCTTTACTTTTGAGCAGATTCCCTTCATACCTCCTAATTCATATTCCCACTTTCAGGTTCTTACACTAGTGATAAAATGCGTTGCTTGCATATGTTCCTCTGATTTATTTCACTTATGAGTATGGTGTCTAATTGTGACCATTTGCCTAAAAAGCCTCAAATTTGTCTTTCTTTATAGCTGAGTAATATTCCATTGTTTAAAAATGCCACTTTTTTTTTTTTAATCCTGTCCTCTGTGGATGAATGTTTGGGTTGCTTCCACAATTCAGCAATTACAAATTGCACTGCTATAAACATGGGTGCACATACATTGTGGTAATGTGATGCTTTCAGATCTTCTGGGAAAATACTCAGAAGGGGAATAGCTGGGTTGGATGGGACCTCTAGACCTAGTTTGCTGAGGAATCTCCAAACCAATCTCCACAGTGGTTTCACCAGTCTGCATTCCCACCAGCAGTGGAGAAGAGCTCCTATTTCTAAAGGAGGAAGATTATTTCATGGAGGGTTAATGCAAATACGTTTACTACCATAATTTTTAAAATTCAAACATTCTGTTTATAATTAAGTCATGCCTGGTGTGTGTAATCACCGTTTAATACATTGAATTTAAAATTGTGACATTGCAGAACAAAAGAGTTTGATTTCCTAAAGAAAACATGCTAACATTAAAATGTAAAGAATTTAAGTTGGGAGTTCCCAGAATCTATAAATTATACTATTTCTAGAATAATAGTAATAGTCCTTGGATCCAATTAGTTCAGCTTGTATCTGATGTTTGACACCTATGATCATCCAGGACCTTTTCTGGCATGAGTGGCTGACCCTGAACAAGACAGAAAGGCCTATGCACCCATCAGCCTCATACTCTAGGGGATGGAAGTTGATTAAACAGGAAGAAAACATGAGGGTGACAAGTAAGAAATACTCAGGGATGAATTAGAGAAGTATAGGCAGACATCACTCACTTATTAAATAGTAGCTTGAAATTGATAAATTGACTGTTTTTCATTTCCTTAGAGGCATAAGTTCAGTAATATTTTCCAAGTTATTCAGAATGATTGAACAATGTTACACTAAACCAGTATCTAAAAATGGGGAGAAGAGAGGCCAAGTTATAGTAGGCATCCCAACACAGGCCTTGGTGTTCAACAAGAAAGCTCTGACTAGCGGAGTCCTATGGTACATAAGAGGTTACACACATCTACATAAAGTGAAGCTGCAGTTAGAATGACTAATGTCTGAAGCAGCTGGCTGGTCAGTCCAGCAGGTTGTCACAGACGTTCAGCCTCAGGGGATCCCAACTTCTGCTAAGCAAATCCCCAAGGGACTAATGTAAAACCAGACAACTATTTTGCAATGGGTATTATAACCGCAAGTAAACCAGTAAATTTAATCAGCAACTATCACCTTGTTTCTTCAAAACAGAAAATTTTACCAAGGAAGCACCAGAAGGCTGTTTCAACGGCCACTGATTATAAAAAAGCAGGTAAGTAAAAAATATTAATGGTCAATGAAAAGAAAGTTACAAATAAAAGTTTACTAGATCACAAATAAAAAGATGTATTTGGTGAATGCTATGGTAGAGCAGTCAGAACTTCTTTCAAAATGTATTACATAAAAACACTAACCTACCACTGTCAGGTAGGTACAAGAGGCAGAGAAACGAACCCCAGTTCCACCCACTAGAGAAAAAGTGAAAGTTGTGCATCTGAAATAGAGCTGTTCATTGAGAGGTAACCTTGCTTCCTGTACCTCTTCCATGAGATGAATGTTCCTAGACCACCTATGACATAGTCGATCTAAATGAAATGATCTACTTGCTTTCAACTCTTGTGTTCTGTGTCTTTCACATCATCTCCTGCTTCCCTGTGTTGTGGAACAAAGTTGCGCCTTGATCCAGTGCTGACCCTGAACATCCACGCTGCCCGAATTGGGACTGCTAGCACATGTACTGTTGTTGGCAAGTAGAGAACACTGCTTTGGTTAGGGCTAAGATCAGGCAGTGAGTGAGGAAGCAGTTGAATGGTACCTCCCACTCACAAAAACTAAAACATGGAAAAGATAACATATATTTAAAATAGATATATTCAAACTCCCAATCCTTACTTGGGATTTTTGCGTGTGTCCAAACTCCTCAGGATCTGTTCCCTTGTGTTACTCCACAGAAGCTGTTGCCACTGCATCCAGTTTACTGCTTATACATACAGACCTATGGTGGATTTCAGCATCCTTAGATCCGTTCTTCACAGACTGATTTCTTCTCCAGTAGGCAATAGTATTTTGTCTAAGACTGTTACTTTACATTTTTATATGCTAGTATTTTGGCCAAAGTTACTAGTAACATTTGATGTTAAGTTATTTGTGACCATGACATTTTAAAGTGACGTGAGAGAGTCTGAAAGAACCACTTCCTGTGTTATCCTTCATGAGAATTACAGATAGAAAGGAGAGGGACGCTCCTCACCCACAGTGTTCTCAGGCATGCTTTCTTCATGCTGGATTGCAAAGAGGGACTTTAATTCAATCTCCTTTCATCTAAGCATCTTGCTTATTAGTTTCAGCAGTGATTATAAAGGAAGGAACCAGGTTATAGATTCGGAAAGAGCAAAGTATCCGCATAGCAGAGATTATAAAGGGGCCCTAGAATAGACGCCCAGGGTATTGAATGCCTGTTTCACTTTTTTATAATTAACACCCATACATGTATTTCTATTTCAGATATGGAGAATAAATTGCCATATACTTAGACTTTTAAACGCTTTTAGTAACAGGAAAATGACTCAATAAGAACAATGGACTTGTGATTCAATGCTATGTTATTTTGTTAAGAATTCATCCATGGAAATATGTGACAGATACTAAAGTTGTGGTAGTTTAATGCTTGCTTTTCTGTAAAGTCAGACAAAAAAATTACCAACAGGTTCCATTTCAAGAGAGCCTTCATGAGTCGGATTCATTTGTAAGTTCAATAAAATGAGTCTTATACACCTTGGACACAAATATGCAACATGTATTGCTTTGCTCTTCCCAGAAATCTCCTCCCCATATCACCTCTGCTCTTCCTCCCGCTTCCAGGCTTCCTGGGCTCTGATTGAACACTGTGCTACTATATCCTGTCGTGCTGCACAGTAAGCCCGTAGAGAAAACTGCGACAATGTCTGATTCGTTCACATCTACAAATGTCTGTCCTGCAAGGCCCACTCATATCTGTGAAAGTTCACAACTTGAATGTGCCTAAGTTGGGTACTTACTGTACAGTACAGCTGAAGATTAATGTTCTTCAGCTTTATCTAAAGAGACTTAAATGGTAGCCACCATATTTACATAAAATTTCACAAATAACAATTGTCTGAAGGATTAAAAATACCTCTTGAATAATAAGAAAGATTTATATAGTTGAGCAATAAAATCAATTTGCATTTTTATATACTCCAGCAAAATAAGGACAGCATTTACTCATTAGAAATGCAGTATACTAAGTTTTCCTATGGGATTTCTTATTGTAGAGAGCTAAGTTCTTCTATTACAAGGTTCTAAAAAGACAAGAGAAGTAAAGTAAGTTTTAATCAGTTTTATTTCATTGTTAAAGTATTTTAAATATAACATATACACCTTGATTCCAACTAAATTCCCAAGAGTGTCCCGGAGGCACCACTACAGGTACTCCACAGAGAAGCTAGCCACCAGCACAAAGCCTCTCACACTTGGGGCTTTGCCTGTGTGGTGGGCACATCATCTCATGCCACGTGGAACAGTGTGCAAAAATTTCAAACCAACTAACAAGAGAGTCAATCAATGCTGGTCAATGGCCTAACTTTAAATGCTTTTTAAAAAATGGGTCAGTCCATTAAGGCTCCCCCCACTTCAGAGGTTCAAGACACTGAACGCGAGGAAATTCAGAGCTACCCAAGCAGAGGCCTTGATCTGCATGGGTGTCTTTTTGCAGTCAGGACTTCTTCACCTTCATGTGGGAAGAAGCACAGAGACCTAGTGACTGAGGCCCGGAAGACTTGTCAGGAGAACAAGAGCCCTAGCAGAGCAAGAGGAGACATATTGGGTTCCTTTATTGCACTGCATCCCTAGGAACCAACCCAGTCAATGTCTTTTCCTTACGAGGAGAGTTGGGGTCCTAATTCATTTTAACAGACAAGGACAAGTTAACTTTCAGGTCCCAAAGTCCTACAAATAAACATTAGCACCATGACTTTTACAGTAGCCCAACTTGGACAGGGATTTTCCTTTATCCTAATTTGGTGAGCAAAAGCTAAAGGAGAAATCTTGATTCATTTGAATTTTAACTAAAAAGCTCTATCTAATAGCACAGGTATTTAAGAGCAACCAAACAAAACTTAACAGTCTCTAATCTGCTTAGGTTACAATTTAATGATCAGATTCAGAGGCAGTAAGGGCTATTATACTTCATCATGAAAATTAAATGTAGAGTACTATTACTTGCCCCATTGAACCAGAGAATAAAATATGCATTCTGTGGAATGAAGTTAAAAGGGTCTTTACCACAGTATTGTGTAAATGCTTCATTTTGATGCATTAAGATATATTAGGATAAGGAACAAAGAGTTTGCTCAACACTTCCCATAAGTATTTGCTGCATGTTTCCCTTTACCTATCCCTTTTTTATTTACTTTTCTTTTCTTACTGTCATTTTAAAATAAATTTCTGAAATAATGCCATTTTCCCTTGAGTATTGCTATAGATGTCATCAAAGATTTACATATATACATATATATTCATATACATATATATATTCACATAATTTACAATGACCAGACCTAACCAAATTAAAATTGAATTAAAATAATTTATCTTCTAAAACATCTTTGGTACGCAAGGATCATTATAGTTGGCATAATAAAGTCCATGCATACATCTTACTTATCTTTTAGAATTCTTTTTTAATCAAGAATAATCCCTTCCCATCCACTGTACCTAGCCATGTGAGTGAATTGTTAGACATACTGCGTTGTTTTTCTTGAGAATATTCCACGTTCTGAATTGTTCTGACTGCTCCTGTTATGGTTTATATCTAGATGTCCCCGCAAAGCCTCATGTGCTCATAGGTGGGGCTTTGGGGCTGTGACTGAATCATGAGTGTGTGGTAACAGGATTAGTCCACTGATTGATTTAGTATAGTTCTGGCTGTGGGTAATGGGATGGTCCCTCTGACGTAAGTAGCACCAACCAATGGGCTTGTTGCCTGAAGAGAATAAAAAAGGAAAGGAACGCTTGCCGTTCACAGCCTCCTGCCTTCTATTCTATGGACTTTTCCCCTCTGTCACGTCAACCTACAAGCAACTGTGGACTGAAACCTCAACCAACTTTTGTTCTAAAATAACCTTTCCTTTCCTCCTTTAACTTGTGGGTGCTCAGTCATTTGTCTCAGCAATGACAGTAGAAAAAAGATTGCTTTTTATTTCACAGCTAATTTGTCATGAAAACTCGGTAGCTAGAGAGTCTATCAGGGTTACATTTAAGTTATTAGTAAGAGCACAGGTTCTGCTGTGAATGGCATACAGTATTTTGTCAGCAGACACATACTGCTCAGGTTTTTCATTTAGTTTGAATGATGAGGGGTGATCCTTCCATTGTAAAATGCCTTATCAGTCTTCCTCCTACGTGTTTAGATGTGAGTGATTGTAATGTTTGACACATTGCGTCAATTTGAGAATTGAGAAGTTCAGAAGCTTAACTAAGTGACTCAACAGAGGGCCAGCATCCTCACCTTTTAAACATCCTGAGCTGGTGGAAGAGGAAGGCACAGAGATGGTGTGGGCAGGTAGCCAGCATAAAGTATAAGGGAGGAAAAAAGGCTTGCTTCCCCGTGAGCTCTCACTGCTTTTGCTGTCTTCTGCCACCTTGAACCGTTTCCCCTGTGCCCTGCCACCCTGGGTTGGAGCTAGATGATTACGGACTGAAGCCTCCACAAACTGTGAGCTAAATAAGGCTTCTTTCCTTAATTTTCGTTATTGGTATTTTCTTTCAGGAACAAGAGAAAAGTAACCAAGACAGTGATGTTAATGGCTCATTTAATTATTGCGATAGAATAGCAAACTGTGATTTGAAAACTATGATGTCATTGCTTCTGTATATGAAGTTCTCTCATCAACAAGGGTCATTTCTCTTCTGAAGTACAGAGTACAGTTTTCATAATACACACAGAACAAACATCTTATTTTCTCTATCAGAAGTATATATATATATATATATATATATATATATAATCCTAAAATAGTACAGTGATGTTTATATGATTCTATTAGTGGATACTAAAATTTGTAATAACTTTTACTGATGAAGTTTTCTTTAATAAAGTCACACTCATAATGAAAACTAGAAATTAAATTTTTGGAACTTCTGGGAAGACGGCGGAAAAGTAAACAGCACTAAACCAGCCTCTCTGAGATTCAGAATGCACATTCTGGAATTTAACAATTTAAGAAAGAAAAAAAAGAAGGAGGTGGATCCCCTGGACTCAGGAAAGTTCTGAGGGTGAACTGACACCCACAGGGAAGGTGAAGAGACAGATATGAACACAGAAAAAGGAGGTGGCAAACTGCACTTTCTCCCTGACTCCTGGATCATGACATAGGAGAGGAGACTCAAATCCACGGAGACACAGTGAGGGTAGGTGACTCCAGAGACAATTCCATGTATCCCAGTTGAATGAACCTACAAGACAAGGGAGGCAATTTAACTTAGGGAAAAGAAAAGGAATCAACACAGAACTCAGGAAGATGGCGACCGGGTGAGCAGCAAGGGAGCGAACCTCCTTAATAAACACCACCAGCTCGAGACAGACTTGGTGAGCGTGAATGCCGGAACCTCGGCTGGGAAGTTTAAACTGGGCGTATTTCTCTGAGATGCCGGGGGAGATGTGGTAGGGCGGACCAGGCTGCCGGGGCGAGACGTGGGAAAGTC